>SEYY01001021.1:208773-211273 GCA_009176605.1 Armadillidium nasatum
ATTGTCCTAAAGCTTGACAATTCTAGAGCTGCTTCGCTTTCTAGATCTTGCAAGTGGGGTGGTCATTTCCGGAAGGTAATTATATAGATATTGTTTTATCTTAAGAATTTATTTTCTTTTCTTCTCCTAATAAATTGAAGGATGTTTTTTTTGCAATTAAAAAGATACGCGTTTTATATTTTTAACACGGTCAGACAATGCTTTATTACGTAATGGCCTTACTTGTTATGACAAACAAATTTATTTTTAGAGTGAACGTAATTATGAAACGTGAGAAAAAAAATGATAAAGGATATATATATATATATATATATATATATATATATATATATATATATATATATATATATATATATATATATATATATATATATATATAGTGAGATGGAATTTTAATTGAATGAAATAATTTATTCATTATTTTGACATTTCTTTCTTTGATTCCTTTATCATTTAATAGACAAATTTCAACATAGATCACAATTAATGAAATTTCCCTTCAAAATTTAAGTATAGACCCTTCTTATTTCTGTGCTATAAAATTATGTACTAAGAAATAAGTAACACCACCCAAAATGATTAATGCGGTAATTATATTTAAATTTCGTGCATAATATACTTCTAAAATCTTTTGGCTACTTTTATAGCGTTTTTTATTTTTTAATTTTTTTATTTTATTAAAATAAAATGACACGACTGAATCTCTTTTAAAATTACTCATAAATTAAAAAATCGAATAACCTAACTATAGTAAGATAAATACTTTTTTAATAAATATATCCTTAATAAGTGTTGAGGTCTTAAATAATATATATATATATATATATATATATATATATATATATATATATATATATATATATATATATATATATATATATATATATATATATATATATATAAAATGGTGAGGAAAAATTGGAAGAAAGAGGAAATAAATAGTTGCATTTTCATTTCCGGTTTTCGTTAAAATTAAACTTTTTTTTTCTTTCTTTTTCAGGTAAGAATGAATTTCTTCTCATATTAATTACACGTCATTGTTTCCTTTTGTAAGGTTAATATATATATATATATATATATATATATATATATATATATATATATATATATATATATATATATATATATATATATATATATATATATATATATATATATATATATATATATATATATATATATATATATATATATACTTGCTTGAGTTAGATATATGTAAATGCAAATTTTTATTTTGTGCAGATACTTATTGGATACAGAAATGTAGTATTAATTTATAATCTCTCTCTCTCTCTCTCTCTCTCTCTCTCTCTCTCTCTCTCTCTATCTATATATATATATATATATATATATATATATATATATATATATATATATAATATATATATATATATATATATATATATATATATATATATATATATATATATTATATCTGTTGGAATGGGCAAAAGCCAGAGGCCTACCAAGTTACCACCAGAGAACTTTAGGAAACAATCCAGAAATCGGGTCAATTTAAAAGGCCGACATGCCCCGATACACAACGTTTAAAGGTGTGTAAGTCATAGGAAGTTGGAAAAATAGATGAAGGGAGTGTGTTCCAGACTTTACCAGTAGAGTACATGTAAGATTGAGCATAGCGGTTAAGTCTGGGGTCGGAGAGTTGGACACAGAAAGGTTTAGAGTGTATAGAAAGGAGTGTCGCACGAGTCCTCAATGGTGGAATACATATATATATATATATATATATATATATATATATATATATATATATATATATATATATATATATATATATATATATATATATATATATATATATATATATATATATATATATATATATATATATATATATATATATATATATATATATATATATATATATATATATATATATATATATATATATATATATATATATATATATGAAGGCAATTTCTCTAATTGCCTCCTTGGAAAAGTTATACTTAGTTGTTTTAATTGGAATCGATTCTCGTCAAGCTGATGTTCTCCACACATTAATTTTTTAAGAGGATAACATCTAGATGTTTGCTTCAGTGATGTTTTTACATTTTTACAGTTTTTATGCTGATTTTTTGTTTATATTCTGAACCGGTGTTTAACATGGGTTGCAATGATGTTTTGATATTTTTTTTATTTTTTTATTTTTTAATTTTTTTATCGAAATTCCTATCAAGAGTTTTTAATGAAATGGTTAGGCCTTGAAATTGCATTAATTTTGATTATTTCTGTTTTAATTAAGCTGCCTTATTCTCAGCTATGGGTGTGAATGTTATTTTATTTTCATGATGTGTTAAATTTTCATACTTTTAATATGTTGTCAAGGAAATTTACCTTTGAATATATTACTTAATAATCTTTGTTGGGATTCTTTTTTGTTGTTGTTGTTGTTGTTGTCAAATTGAGGTAGTTAAACACAATCTAAATATATTAGGCTGTGAGTTAAAGAAGCTTCGTGAAAATTTTAAAATTTACC
>SEYY01001021.1:221273-228773 GCA_009176605.1 Armadillidium nasatum
CGATACAGTATTTTGAATATTGTACTTTTCATTTCATACTTCTTACAATATATATATATATATATATATATATATATATATATATATATATATATATATATATATATATATATATATATATATATATATATATATATATATATATATTCTTTTGATTGTTTCCCTTACAATTGGTTTTTGAGAGGAATTCGACTTAGTGTAAATATATTTGTGCGTGTGTGTGTGAGTGTGTGCGCGCGCGCATGGTTGGTAAAAGGTTTTTCGTGTAATTCATTTGGTAACCGGTCAAGATATTGCGGCCGATTCTTTTTTTATATATTATTTTGACTTTCTTCACTTCTCTATGGCTTCTTTGACCTTCCAGCACCGACATTAAATATAATGAATAATAATAATAATAATAATAATAATAATAATAATAATAATAATAATAATAATAATAATAATAATAATTAATCATAATAATAATAATAATAATAAATACAAAATTTAATTTTCAATTTTTAAAAAAAAAAAAAAAAAAAATTATAATAATATAAAAATAATAATAATAATAATAATAATAATAATAATAATAATAATAATAATAATAATAAATAGTAATAATAATTAATTAAAATAATAATATTTACTCAGTAAAAAAAAAAAAAAAAAAAAAAAAAAAAAGCCAAAGTTGCCATTCTGTTTGAATGACTTAAATTTTCCTCATGCAGATAATCAAGCCAACCAACCACTCAGTTTTACATGCATCATACAATTTATTAAATCAAATGTTAAACAAATCTGCTAAACTAGCATGCAAAAATGAATTACCAATATCTCAAAGTATTTTCAGAAGTACTCACCAAAATACGAGTTCATTTAAAGCAGAGCCAATCATTCTATCCATACATTGATTTAACTTTAAAGGTTGAAAGAGAGTTCTTATCAGTAATATCTTGTGGTACTGTTCTAAAAATTTACCACTGTTTGCTGAAAAAAAATGCTTTCTCACATCCAGATAATATCCCTTCTTTATCTCACTCAATGTTATGACCCCTATTGAGTTTATTGTGATTTAATGAAAAGAACTTACTCTCACCTACATCGTCAATCGATGATAGCATTTTGAAAACCTGAAACATATCCCCATCCCTCTACGGAATCTTCTTTCTAGGAAAAGCATCGCCACTTCTTTTAGTCAAATTCTTGTAAGTTTTTAAATCTAAAATTATTTTCCTCTGCAATATCTCAACATATATATATATATATATATATATATATATATATATATATATATATATATATATATATATATATATATATATATATATATATATATATATATATTATATAATAATAATAATAATAATAATAATAATAATAATAATAATAATAATAATAATAATAATAATAATAATAATAAAGAAGAGGAGCCCAAACTTGTACACAATACTTATTAGTTCTAACATAACCATACTGATCACTTCCTTACATTTATAATTAACATTACTGTTTATTATTTTAAAATTCTATTAGATTTACGCTAATAGAAAGTTATGATAAAACATTATGATATTTTCAAATTATTGCTGATTGTCACACCCTTTTTTTTTTTATAATTTTTATAATTTATAGATTAAAAATTTATAATCTTAATTAACTTTTGGCTTAACATTTTGAAATAAATTATTCATCTTCTAGAATCCAAGCTCTGATGATGCCCGAAGTTGGCGGACGAAACCGGTCAGCAAATAGAAGAATTAAAAAAAATTCTTTTGGAAAATGGAAGAGGAATTATAACTTGAATAAAATAAAAGCTGAAAAGAACTTCCATATTATTATTATTATTATTATTATTATTATTATTATTATTATTATTATTATTATTACTTGAATATTATGTTCCCCGCTCTCCCATGTCTTGTGGTATTATTTTAAATCTCCTTAATTTTGAGTATCATCTCTTTACTTTTTTTTTCAAGAAGAGAAATCGAGGCATCATTAATAAAGGGTTGGCTTACGCCCTTTTAGAACGGAAGGAGCCGAAGGCACTAGTCATTAAAGACTATTAATATACGTTTTGCTGTTAAATATTCAGCCTTATAGTGAAGAATTTTGAAAGAGTCTTATCATAATTCTCAGATTATGCAAATTTTGAATATATATATATATATATATATATATATATATATATATATATATATATATATATATATATATATATATATATATATATATATATATATATATATATATATATATATATATATATATATATATATAACTTATTTGGAATTAACAGTGTAATATTTAGTAACAATGTAATATTTTTTGCTTAAGAATGAGCAAATGTATCCATTTTGAAATAATAATAATAATAATAATAATAATAATAAAAAATTTGAAACTAAAAATCAATTCTGTTTATTGACCTCAATAATTTTGTATCCTGCTAAACTCTCTCTCTCTCCTCTCTCTATCTTGCTCGAAACGTGATCTTTGTGGCACCGGTACCACCTACGTGGCTCGGTTAAATTTCACTCGCTCTTCAATTAAGACTGACCGTGTGTTTAGGGAATTTGAGGGAGAGGGGATTGAAACCTGGGTATGGGGGGAAGGAGACACAACACGAATAAGAAGGAGTAGTCACGTATGGGCATTAAAGAACTCATCTAGAGTATCGAGGGGATAAAAGGAGGTTTGTGTTAACCTCTTCCGGGCCAAATGAGTTGCCAAATGTCTCCCGTAAATAACATCTATTTTATTTTATGCAATTTTTTCCCCCAATTAAATCACCGCAAATGTTTCTAGCTTATTACTTGAACATATCAATTGTTTTAATTATTTAATACAAAAGATTACGTAAAACACGTTCATTATATATTAAATAATAACAGAAAAATGTTTTTAATGTTACTTTTCGTTCTCTGGTGTTCCTCAAGAAGTGGGCAAAGTTCAGTTGGGAACCACATGCGTTTTTCGAGTCGTTTGATTGTTTTTTTTTTTTTGTTCGTTCGTTCGTTAGGTGCTTTTCTTCTTCTTCTTCCAGTCGTCTTATATCAATGTTTTAAAGCGCATTCATTTTTAGAAGAAAGTTAAAACTTTTATTAGCATAATTTTATAGTGTTTATTATTATTATTATTATTATTATTATTTTATATTATATTATTATTTTTTTTATTTTTTTATTTTATTTTTTTTTAATTAAATTATTTTAAAATAAAAAAAATATTATTATATATATATATATATATTATATATATATATATATATATATATATATATATATATATATATATATATATATATATATATATATATATATATATATATATATATATATATATATATATATATATACTGAAACATACGAAATAATGAATGTGTGTGTTTGTATA
Source organism: Armadillidium nasatum (assembly GCA_009176605.1). NCBI lineage: Eukaryota > Metazoa > Arthropoda > Malacostraca > Isopoda > Armadillidiidae > Armadillidium > Armadillidium nasatum. Next base: position 224,655 of record SEYY01001021.1, read on the forward strand.
AACTTTTTATGTAGATTTTTATTTAAAAAAAAAAAATTTTAAGATGTTTTTTTTATTTTATTTTATTTATTTATTTATTTATTTATTTATTTATTATTTTTTTTGTGTTATGACAGTGATGCTTAGGCTGAAATGGCGGACAATGACAGGCACTGTAAAAAAAAAATTTGTTTACTTAAGCTCGTTTTAAATTTTTGAAAACGGTTTGTTGTTCTCTTTTTATTATTATTATTATTATTATTTTAAAATATCTATAAAAATAATAATAATAATAAATGTATGATTATTATTATTTTTATAATAATTTATTATTTTTTATTAATTAATAATTATTTTGAGATTAAATTCAGTGAACTTTAGTTTTTATTAATATGGTTCAGATTTATGATTTTAAAAGTCCTCTACGTATGTCGTAATAATGATTTTATTTTCTTCTAATATGAAACAAGAGTTTGTAATCGTTTAATAACGTTTGTTTTGGTAAACATTTTTAAGGCTAACGAGACATAGTAGTAATAGATCATCGTGTTTGGGGGTGGGAGGGTTAGATTTGAATTTACGATTGCAAAAATGAGAGTAGTTGGGGGAAGGGGGTTTTGGGGCTTGGGTTATGGTATGTAATAAGAGGTGTAACAGGCGTGATTTTCGTTGTTGTTGTTGTTGTTATTGCTGTTGTTGTTATGGTTTCCTTCGAAGGTTGTTTTTATTGGCCAGATTTTTGTTTTGAAGTTCCGAGAGTCTCTAAGCATAACATTTCCTAATCTAATTTGGTTTTATGATGTGGCTCGTTGGTCTTATTGAAATTTCGCACGTAGCATACTGTGTTTTTTTTCATTTATTATTATTATTATTATTATTATTATTATTATTATTATTATTATTATTATTATTATTATTATTATTATTTTATAAAGTATTGTCAGACACACACATACACACACACACACACACACACACACACAATACACATATATATATATATATATATATATTATATATATATATATATATATATATATATATATATATATATATATATATATATATATATATATATATATATATTTAATAATAATAATAATAAATAAAAAATAAATAATAATAATAATAATAATAATAGTAATAATCAAAAAAAAAAAATAAAAAAAAAAAAAAAAAAAAAAAAATAATAATAATAATAATAATAATAATAATAATAATAATAATAATCGTCAATAATAATAATAATAAATAAACCTTTAAAATGTGACATAAACAGGCAGTCAAAAGGAGTAGTTATCTTTCTATAGAAATTGTTTTCTTTCATGCAAAATTTTGGTATTGGTATCGGTTGGTTTTTTTTTTACCGTACCGATACTTACAAAAATTTTATATACCGATACCGGATACCCGATACCACAATATTTGCCTATACTAGCCGATTCCTATACCGATACTCTACTCCATTCCTAATATATATATATATATATATATATATATATATATATATATATATATATATATATATATATATATATATATATATATATATATATATATATATATATATATATATATATATATATATATATATATTGGGGCTCATTTTTATACTAAAATTGCAAAGGAATTTAAAACAATTATATAGAAAGGAAATCTTCATCAAAGAATTTATATGTTATTGAAAGATGGAAAGACAATGATTTTTCCACCCCTTTAATTCATTGTAAAGTTTGTGTCTTTGTTTCCTTTATCCAAGAATGACTTCCGAGTACAGAGAGAGTTGGAAGGGAAATGGTGGAAGGGGAAGGTTATCTCATTGTATCAGAAAGTGCTTTTCCAATAGGTAAAGTTTCTATTTGTTTTAGATTTTGTTATTCATTCTATAAATGTTAAATTCGAATAGTAGTCGAAATATTCTGTGTTTGCTTGTTTGTGCGTGTGTTTGTTAGTGTGAATTTTCGTATCTATATTATTTTCATGATGTTTCTCCTAATCTTTGAAGTGTGCTTGTTGTCTCATTTCAATAAATTGAAGCATTTTAGGAATCTGGGTATACTCGCATTAATAATAATTAAAAATAATAATAATATTATTATTATTATTTTTTAAGATGTCTACCGAAAATTAAAACAATAATGAAAGTTCATTATTCGTTGTTAGATGATGAAGTAAAAGGTTCTTATGATTTCTTTTGAAAGTTTCGTTAACATCATTGTATTGCACATAGTACAGCTATGTGTGTATGAAATTGGATTTTGACCTTTGGTGCCATTGCAATTTTTAGATTTTACAACTTTAGTAAGGATATTGCCTTTCAATGGCTTCACAATCGATTTTAATGCTATATTAAATATTTTTTTCTCAGAAATGTCAAGGGAGATATTATTATTATTATTATTATTATTATTATTATTAGTAGTAGTAGTAGTAGTAGTAGTAGTGGTGCCATTATTATTATTACTTTCAGAGAACTGGACAGTCACGACATTATTATTAAAATTATTGTTGAGTTTAGTAGAATAGGACCTACTTTTAAACTTTAAACCTGTAAATGTACCATTCCCTGAATAAAGCTTTGTGAATGAATGAATTATTATTGTCATTTTATTATCATTTTTTTATTTCCTTTTTTATTAGTATTACTAATATTATTACACGATTTTAAGTAATAGGTAGGACTAGGTTAATTTTTTTTATTTTTCTTTTCAAAATGCAAATCATCTGTGTCAAAAATAATAATTCATTTCTTATTTTTTTTTATTTGTATACTAACACATTTATTCTAATATGATTTATTTATTGATTGTGAATATTTTTTTTTATTATTTTTATTTTTTTGTAGTATTTGAAAAATTCATTTTGGAGTAAATAGTATTTGATTCTTGAAAATTTTTCGTAACCTTTTTTTTTTTTTTTAACAGAGTAACAATTGCTTGAGATTCTTACTTATATCTAATCTCCTAAAAGATTTTTAAAAAATGAAAGAAGATTGCGTTGAGAACGCTTATTCTTGATTCATATTCAAACATTTTACCAAAAATTATTATTTATTGTTATAACCTATTATTTATGTCATTACCTTTTTACATACGGTAGAGTGATTGACTAATGTGCCTGAGGGCGTCGGTTTGATACCCGCATGCGAATTTTAGGTATACATTAACTAGAAAAGTTTCTCTACTCAAAGAGAACAATGTCTGTAAGATATAAACTAAAAAACGCTTCAAATATTTACATTTTACATCGGGATTCAAAATTACAATGGAGAGAAAGAGGAATAATATCCTTCGAGAATTCTAGAAAGTTTTCTCACAAAATAGTTTTTCTTCTAGGAAAATATTTCTTTCTTTGGCATAGTCTGTAATATAGAAATGCTATTTGCACTTTTAAGTCATGTTTCCTTAATAAATTTTTTAATTGGTAAAAGATTATCTTAAATACTTACATTATGAGATTTACAGTAACAATTTACTTGCGCTTTCAATAAAACTATTTAATTTAGATATATTAATTTAACGATGCTAACCCTTTCACTGTTTGTTGGGAATGTATCCTGGTATTTTGAAGAGATGAAAATGTGTATGTTTTTTCCCCCCGAGTAATTTTTGTAAACATTGAACATGTGTGACGTTACGCCCAAATTTTATTATTATTATTGTAATAACTACATTATTATGATTATAATTATTATTATCGTAATAACTATATTATTATTATTATTATTATTATTATTATTATTATTATTATTATTTTTTTTTTTTTTTTTTTTTTTTTTTTTTTTTTTTTTTTTTTTTTTTTTTTTTTTTTTCATTACTTTTTATTGTTATTTTTAAGGAAGTAGTTTTGGCTAAGATTATATCTTATATATATAAAAAAAATTAAGTATCCAAATTTGTTTCTTAGTTATAAACTTCATTTTAATAATGATTTATATTAATTTTGTATTAATTTATTGGGCTCAAAGGACGAATTCGTCCCTACAAGAAACCCATTTCAGTTTTGTATTAATATATATAAAAAGTATACGATTTTTTTTTATACAATTTCTATAACTGGAAAAATTAATAAAGATTAATAAAAAGATTATTTATTACTCATCTCATTTTTTAATTTAATAAACACAAAAGTTTTTAATGT
>SEYY01001021.1:233773-241273 GCA_009176605.1 Armadillidium nasatum
ATAGTAAGATTTTGACATCAGTAAACGTTTTCTTGTGTGGGTCAGTATTGTTGGTGATCATGTTAGGACGAAATTTTTGTGACATATTGTTCAGACGTTCATATAGGCGGTTTTTGGATCAAGAGTTGGCGTACCTCATGGACGGTATTCCGCCAACCATCCGACGCAACATTTGGTTTATGAATGATCGTACTTTACTTCGATTATCAAACCGATGGAATGATGAAGGTTGACCGATTACTTTACTTGCATGCTTTCCCGATTGCAACCCGCCGGACTATTTCTTATGGGGCAATCTACGACAACTTATGTATGCAACACCAGTCTCTACTGTTAACTTTCTTCAAGACCTTATAAACCTATTAACTATATTGATGTACTATGTCAACATCTGGGGCATCTCCTTTAAAATGTATGTAATAATAATATTTATTTCGTAGGATGTGCCATTTTTGGCAATAATCCTTGCCTCACTGGCTGTTTTATATTTTAAATTCTTTCAAGTATCGCATATTACGCACACGGTACTTCATAGATGTGATGAGTGCCCTCCTTATGTGTACGTGTTTGCTCTTATACATCCATATTATTATGTATACAATGCATTACGTATAATTCATAGTTACCTGCGATATTCAACTGTCGTTATGTATTTTTGTCGTGTTGCATTTCTATTCTGGCCATGGTTCGAATTTCAAGTTTCTAAAACTCTTGAAATGCTTAGTTTGGAACCCTTGTTCATTGAGACTTTTTTCATAGCTAGGTTCTGTATAACACACGTCGAAGTTTGCTCAAGCAATTCTGAAATATCCTATATATATATATATATATATATATATATATATATATATATATATATATATATATATATATATATATATATATATATATATATATATATATATATATATATATATATATATATATATATATATAGAATGAAAATATTTTATCTTTCTTTGCTAATATTTACATATATTATTTCTAGGATATATTCTTTTTTATTGCTGTTTTCTTGAGAAATTTTACTATTTATTGGATACATAACTATTTCGAATAATATATAATATATATATATATATATATATATATATATATATATATATATATATATATATATATATATATATATATAATATATATATATATATATATATATATAATATATATAAATATATATATATATATATTATATATATATATATAATATATATATATATATATATATATATATATATATATATATATATATATATATAAATATATTACTACTACCACTGCTGATATTGCAATGCCTTATCCACTAGACGTGGCAACCATGAAATACCACACCTCTATTCATCTTGCTTATGCAGTATAGTCTGCTTTTATTATATCTATCACTATGAATTTTAATCCTTCCATCCATATTCATCATCTTGTCCTCCTGGATGTCTTACTCCAATATTTCCAGTGGGACCTGCACTTATTAGATGTTGCTACTTCATTTGGTAAAACAAATTTGATTTGAATGATTCTTTGTATCTATTTTGGGAATTATTTTTTTAAATGTTCGTTTCTCAATATTCGATCATTTTTTGTATTCACGGTTTACCAAACATTTTGTATTCTTCTGCAAAAGTATTTTTCTGCTGTCTGTAGCGACCTTTTATCTGCTATGTTTAAATTTCATGCCTCATATCCATTCAACAACGTTGGTTACGCTGAATCTTTTGAATCTTTTCCTTATATTTACTGATATCTAGTTTATCATTCATTCTATCTCATTATCCAAAATTGATCCATCTTGCCGTTAATTATCCCACTCAACCTTACATTTAACTTTCTTACAAATTTAGAAAACAGAAAATTTCACGATTTTCGAATTTTTTTTTTTTATCTCTATGTGCTTCGTCACTGAATTTTTCTTTTTCTTCATTCTCTTTAGTTAGAGCTTAAATTTGAATTATGCTAATTTATTAAAGGAGGTTTCTACTTATTCGCAGCAGTAGAACCTTGAACGAAAAGTCCAAAATCCTATAATAGATTTTGTCACTGATCCATACACCAAAATATTACATCCCGTTCCTCAGTATTCCGTCCATTTCAAAACGATAGTTTCTCTATATTCGACATTTGTTTGCATACCAACCCCAAGTTATCTCATATGATCTCAGACATACCATACCCACATATTTTTTTCTGCTTATCTGTCAACATATTTTATAGTTTTCAACATTATGGAACCTTCTAACATTCATTTTTTTCATTATTTGATCATGAAGTGAATATAGTAGCTTTATAAGGATCAAGTTCAAACGGGGAGGAAGAAGGTGTCGTCATTATGTTGTGGCTGGAGTATTTTTCCTCACTCCAATGTCCAATGATTCATCTCCTCTTCCTCGATTCACATATTCCATTCTTTTTCTAGCTGTCGAATTATTCCTAATACTTACGCTATTACAAAGGACACTGCCCCTCCAAATTCAATGGATGCATTCATCCTGTGAGGAGATTTCGTGTAACTCCTTTTTAGTCACTCTCTTTATTTCTTTGTATGTTTAACTCACTCATCTCACACTATTTTTAACTGCCATTCTCAATGTATTCTACTTGTAAAGTATATATATATATATATATATATATATATATATATATATATATATATATATATATATATATATATATATATATATATATATATATATATATATATATATATATATATATATATATATATATATATATATATATATATATATATATATATTTTTTATATTATCGTCTCTATAAAATTTATTTAATATTTCTTAATTTTTGGAAATAAATTTAAACTTTTTTTTTTTTAAAGTTACTCCTGACGTGCCTCTCGCAAACAAATTTTGAATTCTAAAAAGTTTTTAATATTTAAAAAAAATGAGAAAAAGTTTCTCTTGTATTTATTGTTCCAAAATAGTTCTGATTGATTATTGAAGTTAATTCACTCGCATGTGTATGTGTTTGTGTGTGTTTATTTTTGCACAATTATATTTTTTTTTTATGTATAAGTTGATTTTAAAAGTTAATTTAAATGTAATTTTTTTCTTCTCTTTTTTTCTGTATTAGAAAAAAGTTAATCTAAAAGTTTGTGATTTTTTATATTTTTATTTATTGAACTTTTGTTTTTTTTTCTTTTCTTTTATTTATATTATATATATATATATATATATATATATATATATATATATATATATATATATATATATATATATATATTATATATATATATATATATATATATATATATATATATATATATATAATCTTGAATAAGAGGAAGAGATAGAGAGAGAGGAGGAAGTTTGAGAGGATAGAAATAAATTTATAGCATTTCTCTTTATTTTGTTTTAAACATATATATATATATATATATATATATATATATATATAATATATATATATATATATATATATATATATATAATATATATATATATATATATATATATAATATATATATATATATTTAAGGCATTTTTGAAGTTTCTTTTTTTTTTTTTAAATGATAGTTTTAATTGATTTTTTTTTATTATTTTATTTTTTTTTCCTTTTAATTTTTTAAATTATATTTTTAAAAAAAAATTTTTTAAAAAAAAAAAACCTTTTTTTTTTTTTTTTTTTAATATATATTATATATATATTATATATATATATATATATATATATATATATATATATATATATATATATATATATATATATATATATATATATATATATATATATAATATATATAATTTAAAAAAAATTTTTAAAAAAAAAAAAAAAAAAAAAAAAAAAAAAAAAAAAAAAAAAAAAAAAAAAAAATTTTATGATAAAAAAAATTTAAATAATCTTCGCTTTATTCATTATTTAAATGTGTAATTACATAATTTTAATATATGAAATTTAACATTGGATGTCCCACTCGCTCTCGGCCCAGATATGCTCCTTATATATATATATATATATATATATATATATATATATATATATATATATATATATATATATATATATATATATATATATATATATATATATATATATATATATATATATATATAAGTACTGGTCTTAAGTTAAATTTTACTACGAAAAAACTTTTGTGTGTGAGAAGCGAGATAGAATTATGAGAGGTCGCTTCACTTGTCACACATACAACGTCAAGTACGATATTTGAGTCCTCTTTTGAAGATTGGGTCATTTCCAAATGACTATGGCGACAACCTTCCGTAACATGGAAGAGCGTGTATAGGCATGCCATGATGCTAAAGGCCATCACTTCCAACACCTCTGAGGACAGCACGATTTTCACACACCTACAATTGTTTATTGAAAATTTTATTAACTTATGAGTAGTACCTTGTTATCTATAAGCTCATATCTGGGGCCGAGAACAAGTGGTACACCCTGTAGAATCTTCCGAACATAGAGTTTAAAAATTTTAATATGTGTGAAAATGACAGACTTGCAAATATCTAAAACTTTAAATTTAGAGCTCTTAAATTGCAATGCAGAAACTAATCTTTTCAACAATATCTGGGATAATACGATTTCGTCTTGCTATATATGTGACCCCCCCCCCTCCACTACTAAACAGCCTTTCAATCCCAATAAAAGGGAGTGGAGCAGAGATATTTATAATGCTAATATATATAAATTAATTGGCAGAAAATTGACGATGACGATTGAGAAAAAATGTGCGGATTTTGACGATCATGACGGTTAATCATCCCATCACTAATATATATATATATATATATATTATATATATATATATATATATATATATATATATATATATATATATTATATATATATATATATATATATATATATATATATATATATTATGTAAGTATGTGTGTATAATTGTGTGTATTTGTGTTCGTTCGTGCTTGTAGTAAAAAAAAAAAAAAAAAAAAAATAAAAAAAAAATAAATAAATAAATAAATTCAAATGGTAATTGTGGAATTTTTTATTTAGAAGTAAAATAATAGATCTAGGAATATGCCCTTTTTTTTATTTAATTTTCAAAATGTTTATTTTCTGTACCTTTTTTACCTTTTAGCCTTTGTGTAATGTATTTACTTGTAAGATCTTTACGCGCTTCCCAATTTAACAGATAAATTAGGGAATTTATTATTATGCATTTTTTCAACACATCCTGAGGGACTGAGTATGTAAATTAGCTTAACTTTTTGTTTCTCGTAATAGGCTAATCGTGCAATGCAACGAACTGTGAGAAATATGAATCTCTCTCTCTCTCTCTCTCTCTCTCTCTCTCTCTCTCTCTCTCTCTCTCTCTCTCTCTCTCTCTCTCTCTCTCTCTCTCTCTCTCTCTCTCTCTCTCTCTCTCTCTCTCTCTCTCTCTCTCTCTCTCTCTCTCTCTCTCTCTCTCTCTCTCTCTCTCTCTCATATAAATATTGTAGAGCCTGTGTTGGTATAAAACATGCGACATTGTGGCAAAAACTAGACAACAAAATAGTAGTAGTTATTCAACAATTGTTAAACTTGAATCATTGCATATGAAAAAAGATAAATAGATAATAATAAAAATTTAGAATGTACTTGTAATTGACTTTTCCCGCGAAATGATTTGCAATGAGATAATGTATTGTCTGTCCCTCTCTTCTCTTCTTTTCAAATATCTCCTTTATGTGATAAAAAATTTTTTTTATTTATTATTAGCGCTCGCAATATATTATCTCCTTCTGACGCGCTTTCAGTTAAAGCTCTTCGTAAAATATACAAGCACATTTTGGTTAATTTTAGGACCGTAACGATAATAATGACGTATATTAAATCAAGGATTAAATATATAAATATAATAATATAAATATATATATATATATATATATATATATATATATATATATATATATATATATATATATATATATATATATATATATATATATATATATATATATATATATATATATATATATATATATATATATATATATATATATATATATCAAAAGGTAAATTTATAAAAAGTGAAAATAAATAAATAACGAAAATATATGGATTTTGAATATATATATATATATATATATATATATATATATATATATATATATATATATATATATATATATATATATATATATATATATATATATATATATATATATATATATATATATATATATATATATATATATATATATATATATATATATATATATATATATATATTATATATATATATATATATATATATATATATATATATATATATATATATATATATATATATATATATATACAAGTCTAGGACTTAAGGACCTGGCCCAATTTTTCCATAAGGGAAAATAAGTAACTTGTACGTGAAAATTGCTAAACTTTTTTTTTTTTTTATTCCTATTCTTCTACACATGGTGGTATATATTATGAAACATCAGATAAATAAACTCTTCAAAAAAAATCAAAATGTAAAATTCAGAATAGGTTCAAGTAAGATGTTTCATTATTGTACAAAACTATGATAACATTTTCTGTAAAAAAAAAAAATTTTTTTTTTTTTTTTTTTTTTTTTTTTTGAACAAAAATGGAAATCAATTAAAGTAAGTTTTGTTGAACAATTAGGGCATTTGTTTCCTTGTTAAAGGGTGAACACTGAAAATAAAAACAATAAAGTCTTAAGTCTTCTGACCTTTTCAATTTTCGTCTACCATCTTTATACATTCTAGAGTTTAGACTAATCTTGAATCAAGAGGATAAAGCTTAGCAACTAATGGAAACCTCAATGATGATTCGAAATGTCTGTCATAATTTGCGTTCTTTACTCTTAAGTTAATATCATTATTTCAACACTTTAAAGTAGCAGGTGTACTTAACAGAAGAATCCTTTACAACAACATCTACTTAATGATGTAGTGTTATTTTCACTTGTCCCATTCTCTAAATGAAATAAATTTGTCAGTGAGGCAACTCACGACAACTCAGTAAATAAAACCTGGCTCAAATGGTAGAGTGATTGACTCACATGCTTGAGGGGGCCAGTTCGATCCCACTTGTGGATTCTAGATATATTCTACATATATTTAGTGCCCGTGAGATGTGAACTAAGAAAAATAAAATATAAAAAAAAGTATACAAATTTTATGAATTTTAAAGAATTGATAACCCATTTTAGATTGTCATTGAAAATGCAAACTTGTATTGAAATTTTAATCCATATATTTTAAAGAAGTGTATATATTTGAAATAATTATCCTGTAAAAGCAGTACAACGAAAGAAAAGCTTCATTTGAGATGAAAATTCATTATGCTCAAAATCACAACCTTTGAAGTCATGTCTTTAAGTGATATTCATAACTCTAACATTACAGTTAATTAATGGGTTTGAAAATTGTGAACTTTTTTTCCTCTAGAAGTTACTGTTGAAATATTATTACAGGTGCAATACGGCTTTTTTTTTTTGGACATACATTTTAAATTATGACGTATAAATAATGACGTATATTAAATCAATATATATATATATATATA
>SEYY01001021.1:251273-256273 GCA_009176605.1 Armadillidium nasatum
TTATTATTATTATTATTATTATTATTATTATTATTATTATTATTATTATTATTTTATAAGTTTTCTCTTTTTCTTTCTTTTCAATTAAATGAAGTTGAAATTGATGTTGTAGGAAGGGTGATATTTGTTGCATTGAGTGCAAAACTATTAAAACTCCGAACATTTTTTCTCGAAAATATTCTTCTGCGGAATAAAATGTCTTTGCCTGTTTTTTTTTTGTTTTTTGTTTTTTTTTTTTTTGTTTTTTTCCCTAAGCCACAAGCGATTGCGCCTCTTTTCAAATCACCGTCACCCATTCCCCCGTCCTTATTATGATAGTAATTTGAACTTAGTTCGTTATTGATAATTGCAATTTTGTATTATCGGGTTTTCTTCGTTTGATACGTCGATGAGTCTCCTGTTGAATCGTCGTCGATAGCCACCAAGGGTCACGATATTGTTTTATTGATTCTTGAATCATTCTCGGGGATGGCGTGTTTGTGTGGGGTCTAGTAATGATTCTTTATTCGGTACAATTTTGTGGTCTCTCTCTCTCTCTCTCTCTCTCTCTCTCTCTCTCTCTCTCTCTCTCTCTCTCTCTCTCTCTCTCTATCTATATATATATATATATATATATATATATATATATATATATATATATATATATATATATATATATATATATATATATATATTAATGGTTGCTTTTCTGATTCCTTTGTATAAGAATCCCTGGGTGTAGAGATAGAAAGCTTGGTTTCTTTTTAACATTTTGTTACCAGGTTTTATTGTTTTAGAGCAAATGTGTGTGTGTGTGTGCCCGAAGCATAATTCAATATATTAATACTCTTTCTTTTAGTGTTTATTTATATATATATATATATATATATATATATATATATATATATATATATATATATATATATATATATATATATATATATATATATATATATATATATATATATATATATATTCCTGTTTGAATGTATTTTTAAGCTTTTGTAAGTATTTGAGAGAGAAATAATTCGTTAATTTAATAATTAAAAGAAAATTATTTGAAAGAACATCTATTGTAAGAGATTTACGATACATTTCGTTTAACCTAATTTTAATGATGCGTGTATCTTGTAATTAGGCGAATTTTTCCGACCTCATATTAAGACTAGCGACGAGGTTTTATTTCGTCCTCTGCCATTCTGTTTATTGATTTTATCGATTATGTTCACCTTTCCAGGGTTATTATTATTATTTTTCGTGAGTTGCATTTTCTAATAGTAAGGTATAAGAATTATTTTTTTTAAAAAGCTATTCTGACCAGAGCAGTGTCAGTGTTTTGGCGAAGGGACGAGCACATTGCAGCGTTGTTCTTAGCTGTCCTTTCATGTGTGTGAATATTTGGAGCCAAAGATATGTTGGCATGTGTTTGCCATTCTAGTAAATCGAACAGCCTCGTTAAAAGACGTAGAAAAGACGTGTTTAATTATCAGCAAGAGCCTTACGAACGTGACTTTCATAGTTCTTTTATATCTCCTGCAGTAAATAATAATAATACTAATAATAAAAGTTACGTTATTAAAACGAAACAGCCTTTGAAAGGAGACGCTTTAGATATTAATAGAAACATGGTGCATAAAATATACGAAATTTCAAACGTTTCCCCTGATAAACGAGTTTTCCTGAAAGTGAAAGAAAACGAGAGTGGGGGAAAATGCGGCGTGTCGTTTTCCGAAGACGACCCCTCCCTAATAACTGACGGTAAATTGTGTGCCAATAATACCGAAGGTAAAAATCTCGAATTGAATAACATCAACAACAATAACAACAACAACAACTTCAATTGCGAAAGAACCATAATTACGACAAGGACAGAGAATAGAACAATCGTGGAGAAGGTAGTTAATGTTAATAATATTTATAATAAGAAAAAGATGAATAAAAAATGCGTTTATTCTGAGCTGGAGAAGAAAGCCATTCTTTATATTTATAACACCACCAAAAATAATATAAGTAAATTAACGGAAACTTTAGAGCTTAAAAAATGCGAAGGAAGTGATAGGAAGACTTTATCGAAACGCAAAAAGAAAAGAAAAAACAAAAGTAAGAAAATAGAATTTGATCTTAATAATGAATGTTCTTTCTCAACAATTGAACATTTTTCCAACCAACATTTTCCACCTGAAAACTCACCATATGGGGCAGAATCAACATTTATAATTGATAAATTGGTAAGTAATCAAGATTTTTTCTCTCTCTCTCTCTCTCATATATATATATATATATATATATATATATATATATATATATATATATATATATATATATATATATATATATATATATATATATATATATATATATATATATATATATATATATATATATATATATATTTCAATTCACTTTGATATCCTGAGGCAATATTGCATTGAAAATTTTTATAATTAAATAGTTTTAAATTTATTTACAATTTATTTTAAAATTAAAACTATTAAATCTCTCAACATTTCATTCATAATAAATAGTTTCATTTTTAAATATTTTTAAATTTTTAGTGTTTATTTATTTTAATTGAACTTCATTATCAAGTAAACATAATGACATTTACCAAGTGGCCTTATGTAAACTAGATAATATATATATATATATATATATATATATATATATATATATATATATATATATATATATATATATATATATATATATATATATATATATATATATATATATATATATATATATATATATATATAGATATATATATATTTGTGTATTCAGCACTTTAATTATATGATTTTTATTTTTCGGATAAGGCCTGTCGGCATTTAAACTAGATAAAAAATGCTTATATATATATATATATATATATATATATATATATATATATATATATATATATATATATATATATATATATATATATATATATATATATATATATATATATATATATACACCGTATCCCGCATAATGCAGGGTGGCGTCAACTGCAGGAAAATTCCTGCAAAAATTCCAAATTATATATATATATATATATATATATATATATATATATATATATATATATATATATATATATATATATATATATATATATATATATATATATATATATATATATATATATATATATATATATATATTTCACAACTGTAGACGACTCTGATCCGGTGACGTGGCCAGTTTTTCCTAACTAGGACCAGACCAAATTTTGACGTGTCCAGCAATGAGTATTATTTGCATGTTCACCCCCCCCCCCTCCTCCTTCTCTCTCTTCTTCCTAATTTTTTGTACTTTTATTAATTGACGAGGTCAAGACATTTCAACTAACTTGATGGGTGCATCAATCTTATTCTGCTTAATTGTCATACTCTGACATTTTGTGAATGGGGCATCAAATAAATTATCTCTTAAAAAGAAAAAAAAGTTTCAAGAACATTTTTTTACGAGTATAAATTAAAAGTCAAAGAAAAGTACTGTAATATTGAACACTCGTCTTTGGATTGAAGCTTCCTCGTAAAGGTGAAACAATGCAAAGAAAAGACAATTAAATCCAAGTCTAGCCAATTTAGCTCGTTCTCATTTATCATGCTCGTATATACTAGATCTAAACCAATCTTGATTCAGTAACTGAGGCTTAACGACTGGCAAAGAACCTCTTCGCTGATTCAAAATTGTTTGCCACAAGTTGAAATTCTTTATTAATCTATTTCGTGTTTATATAAGGGAAGAATTATGTGATGCTGTATTTATGTTATCATGTAGTTATTTCCACATGTCCTGGAATTTGTCTGACACTTGATTCATAAGTTGATGATTTTTTTTTTTTTTTTTTTTTTTTTTTTTTTTTTTTTTTTTGTCATTGGTAAAGATAGAAATTTTAAAAATAACAACCTTGGTTTTAGGTTTGATTTAACTAAATATGAGAGGAGAGCCATATAGTGCATATAGTTATGACATAAATACAGTGCCTTAAGTTCAGGGCTTTATTTAAGTGGAAAATTCATTTTATTTAAATCACATCCCTAAACCTATACTTCTGAAAATCATCATCTATTGTCGTGGAAAAAATGTAGAGTGATTGAAAGCGCTGGTTTGACCTGTCATGCAGATCCTAGTGAGAAAGTTGATAGAAAGGTCTCCTCCTCGAATAGGGTAAAACTCGAGAGTGGAAACTTATATTTAAATACAAAAAAAAACAAAAAAAAAAACAACACACACACAGTTACATTTACTACAGGTAAGAGTTTTTAAAACGACAAATTTTTTCTTAAAATTTTTGTTGAGGTATTATGGGCATTTTATTTATTTTTGGACGTCCCTTATAAACTGTATACTTAAAGGTATGTATTACTTAAGATTAAATTATAAGTTAAGGGGTAACAACAATTACTTGTGATAAATTTAAGTTTTCGGAGAATTTTTTTCAACCTGTCCGATACAAGGTAAGTTATAGTACATACGAAAAACATCAAAGATATAATACTTAATGAAGAAATCTGTTAGTCAAATATTGACCATTTTCCACTCACGGACTCGTGGTACAATATTTAGGTCAATACATTTTCTTTTATTGTAGGACATTGTAAACTCCAGATTTTAAAAAATCAACTTTTCTATAATGGAGAGTTTCAACAATCATGTTTAATTATTCAGTTTTATTTGTGATCAAGGAATTTGCAATGATCTTTGAGAGAAAGTTGGAAATAAATCTATTCTTTACCATGCGATAGATTAAATTAAATTCATAAAAAACAGCGATAGAATTCTTGTAAAAATGATTTTCAATTCGTATTTCCTAAATATTTTAAGAATACCATGAGATTCTCAGCTTCACCTCTAATATATTTAGAATTTATATATGAAATTAACTATTAGTCAAAATAGAATACAAAATATATTTTATGAAACTGTGTATTTGATCCCTTCCCATGTATGGTAACATTAGGAGGGTCATTTATAGAATTTCTTGTATAGGCATTTTTTTAAAACTAATAATTTTAGACCAAAGGTCTCTG
>SEYY01001021.1:261273-271273 GCA_009176605.1 Armadillidium nasatum
GGAATAAGTGAAGTGATAGTTAAATAGCTTATGTTTCCATCAAGAAGGAGCAGTCAATGTTAGGAGACAGAGAAGTATATTAACGAAGTTTTGATAAAGAGAAGTATATTAACGAAGTTTTGATAACTATGTAAGGGACACCTTCAGAACGATACGCCTTCTTAATATTAATCTCAGACAGAGCTGAAAGTGCGTCTTTAGAATTACCTTGTCATGCTTAAATGATAAGGAATGAGGTGGACGGTGGAGAAGAATAACAATCCTCTAAAGTGAAATTAAAGGTAATAGTTTGAGAAAAGTATTGAACTTAATATTGAGGTAAAATTACTGCGAGAACTTCTCCAGATACGTAAAAGGGAAAGAATAAAATGAAGCAAAGTTAGAGTTGACATTTAGTTTTTAAATTATTATTAATTTCGAAGGTGTACCGGAACTGAATTTTTCATTTCCTGTCGGAACCCGAACTTTTTATGTATCTGTGTAAGGAAGGTACTTCACATTGACAACCATGTTAAAGATTTTAATTATGACTTGAATGAAAATATATTTCTTTGTTGACAAAGAAAAGGGCATGTACCAAGTTGCATTACTTATGAAAGCATCAGGACAGTGAATGGAAGCTAGAAATATTCCTAACAAATCGTTAGAAATTATAAACTACGATGTCTTTTAAATGAAGTTATGTTGGAATGTTAACTGAATACTGTGCACATGTTTTGCGCTTTTTACCTAAAAAATAAAATTGCATGCGTGAGACTGGACAACATAGCTACGATAATAATTAAAGTGGTTTACAAATAAAGAACTGCGAATGTCTTTCTTAGAAAAGGATTATAAAAGTCTTTTTTCCTCTTTCGAATCTGTTAAGGAAGGTAAGTTCTTTATACTAAATCATGAAAGCTTTTATTACCATAAAGAAAATAAAAGAATATTGTTGAGATTTGAAAAGTTACTTCTTCAGTTACCAAATAGTTATTGTTTTTAATGTCTTACTACAGGAGATGGTGACTTGTAGTTAAAATGCGATTTTGTATAAATAGGTTGGAGAGGTATTTAAATTTACATTTAGTAGTTTTTTTTCGGTATTACAGTACGTAGATTAGTGGCTGCAGCATAAAATAATAATAAAATTTTTTTTTATATTGAGAAATGACTAGTTTTGTTTAGCTTCTTTTTTATAACTTAAAATTGCATAGTTGATGAGCAAAAAAAAAAAAAAAAATAATAATAATAATAATAAAAATATCTGCAACATATCAAATCACTTTATGTACTTATTCTAAAACTAAATATTTCTATTGATATGTAGATGAAATTTTTGCATGTTATCAATTCTACATTTTAAAACATTTGTACTTTTTAGAAGGAAAAGATATTTAGGTCCCTTGGCGAAATTATATAGACTATTATGGAATCGTAATTAAATATGAAATAGTGGCTGCAATTCCTGTAAACTAATTGTTTTTTTTATATATATATATATATATATATATATATATATATATATATATATATATATATATATATATATATATATATATATATATATATATATATATATATATATATATATATATATATATATATATAGTGTGTGTGCAGTATATAGTTTATTTATTCCTTATGAATAATGCCTTTCCTTTCTTTCCTCTCACTCCCCCACCCTCTATTCTTCTCCCTCTTTTCCATCAAAAAGTTAGTGATAGATTTTAGATTTTCCAAATGATTGATGGTTTGTTTCAAATTTTATCTTTAAAATTTTACTGCATATATATATATATATATATATATATATATATATATATATATATATATATATATATATATATATATATATATATATATATATATATATATATATATATATATATATATATATATATATATATATATATATATATATATATATATATATATATATATATATATATATATATATATATATATAATATATATATATATATATATATATATATATATATATATATACATATTAATTCCACGGATAATAGTGGATATTAAATAATAACTAATGCACTGCGTACTTAGGATAAGAGCCTTGGCCAAGCTAACCCTACGCCCAAGTTGTGGTCGGGGAGGTCTTCGAGAGCTTTTCACTAGGCGATAAGTCAGTAGAAGTTCCGAATGATTTCCTTTTGAACCATCGGTGGTGTAGCGGTTAGCACCATGGACTTCCATCTTTTGGGCCCAGGTTCGATTCCCCGAGCAGTTATATATATATATATATATATATATATATATATATATATATATATATATATATATATATATATATATATATATATATATATATATATATATATATATATATATATATATATATATACATATATATACATATACATACATACACAGTTTGCCACCACTCATGGGCAGAGTCCTTTTTAGGAGGGGGCGCATGCAAAAGAGAAAAGAGGAAGAAAATTACCCAGACCCAAGCCTAACGCACTTCTCTCAGGTGGACACAGACGGAAGCCTTGAAGAGAGGAAGATTAAATGCAGGAGGAAAAATAGATGATAGAGAGTTCCACAGAACAGGAAAGGAGGAGGCTCCACAATGGGCAAGCCTGGAGTTTCCAGCATTCACACAAAATTCGTGAGAAAGTAGAGCAACCCTAGTGCAACGAGGACGACGCAATGGGGGTGGAATGCGAAAAGCCAATTTCCTTGAGCACCTGCCATATATATATATATATAT
Organism: Armadillidium nasatum; assembly: GCA_009176605.1. Classification (NCBI taxonomy): domain Eukaryota; kingdom Metazoa; phylum Arthropoda; class Malacostraca; order Isopoda; family Armadillidiidae; genus Armadillidium; species Armadillidium nasatum. The sequence goes on from SEYY01001021.1 coordinate 263,993, forward strand.
ATATATATATATATATATATATATATATATATATATATATATATATATATATATATATATATATATATATATATATATATATATATATATATATATATATATAATTTTAAATTTTTAGAGACTTTTAGCAATGGTTTGTAGTTGTCATTTAGAAAAGATACTCACAGTCGTTCATTAACTTAACTTTAAGTAGACTTTCTACTTCTTTATTGAATTTTTTTTTTAAATTATTGTTTTTCTGATAAGTGTAATTAATTTCCACGGTTTTCTTGTTATTTTCATCACTTAAAATGTTGCAATATACTTTTATTATTATATAAAATAATTTATATGTTTTTAATGCACACTTAATTCCAGTACGTTTTTTTTTCTTCCCTTTCTGATATACGGTAATGGTTGAACAATGTATCTTATTTTACCGAAATTATTTACTTCATATCGTTTTCTGAAGTTCAGAACTCTCGTGAAATCATCATATTTCGTTTTTCCTTGAGAGATCCGCTGAATTTGCTTCACTTAAAAGCATCTTAAAAAGCAATGAAAATGCTATAACAGTTATTCCTAAAGAGTAGGATAGTAATTGCTTTCATTTTAAGAGGTATTAACCTTTTAATGGATATTCGTTTTTTCTTTTTTTTCTTTCTTTCTTTTTTTTCTTTTCCTCGGGTGAAATCGTTCTATCTCTTAAGGTTTAAAAACACATTCATTAGAAGGGCTTCTGATTGGTGGTAGTTTCATAAAATATTTTCCCCAATCTTCTTGACAGTTAAATGAGAAACAATGTTCTTATGATATTAATGCTATTTTACACTTATATATATATATATATATATATATATATATATATATATATATATATATATATATATATATATATATATATATATATATATATATATATATATATATATATATATATATATATATATATATATACACGAAGCAACGAAGCAATCGTTGTTAAGTTGACCTTATTAAAATTATAATTATGCGGTCTTTATTTCTTAAATGTAATTAATTCCTCTCGAGTGACTTTAATTGACGAGAGCTTTGTGAGAGAAGAAAGGAAGAGAAAAGGTTGTAGTGAGAATGGATAGATTGGATATTTCGAAGGTTTCTACTTTTCTTTTCCCGAGTACGGAATTGGAAGAGATTATCATCCAGCTGCTGCTTTGGATTCGAATTTCACTCTGATATCTTGGAAGGATTTACTAAATTTTATATATATATCGTATTAATAGTATAGAAAAATAATAAAATATAAAATTCTTTTCAATATTTAAATATTTGTATTTTTCGAGTAAGAGTTAATTTCTCTTTTGCAAGAGTTATAGTAATGCCACTGGAATTGATATTGGGGATGTATGGATGGTGAGAGTTGTAATAAATCGTTAGAATACTTTTGCTGTTTATTTAACACTATTCTGCAGACTGTTAACCAATCTCCAATTTAAAATTACTTTTAAACTCCTCTTCTTACGTATTTACAACTCTGAGCAACAAAAAAAAAATTTTTTTTTATACCTTCTTTCCATTAAAATCCAGCATACTTCTTTCTCTTCAGTCCAGTAAAAACAGTGTTTTATAATTATTCTTCACTACTCTCACAACTAGATTACTTTAGTTATCATCATCTCTCCTACTTTACAATTTATTCACAGTTACTCCATTTTCGACTTTTTTTTTTTTAGAATGCCATTTGATTACTTAAATTAAAAAAAAATTTTTTTTTTTTTATTTTTTTTAATTTTTTTAATTTTTTATTAATAATATATTATATATATATATATATATATATATATATATATATATATATATATATATATATATATATATATATATATATATATATATATATATATATATATATATATATATATATATATATATATATATATATATAATATACAAATATCACAGCTGAGATTTTACATACCCTTACTGTAATATTTAAGCTTTTCTACAAATGGTTAAGAGGATTTGCTTTGAATCTTTAATAATCTGTAAGTAAATATTTGACTATAAAAAACCCATTTTTAAAAGTAAATTTCGTCTTTTTAATACCTGTAATTTGTTTTTATTTTTTTTAATATCAACATTTTTTTTTTTTTTTATTCTAGAAGTATTACTTTCTATTGGGGATTACTCACTACAATTAAATCGCACAATATTTGTTTAATTTCGGATAGCAATCCAAATAGCAGATTTAAATGTAAAAACTGAACTTATGAAAATCACAAATTGTTTTATTAATAATATAAATTAAAATTTCGTGGATGAATTAAAAAATAAAGGCCTAGTCTACTAACATTATTCAAGTTTTTTGTTTTTTAATTAATTGTTTAATTAAAATTAAAAGATTTTTAAATAATGGTAAATTTTCTTTAAAAGTTCAACTATTAAGCAACTTTAACACAATTTACAATAATTGTTCATTCATTAGTGATAAAATTTGTTTGCCCCCCACACACACACACTCCCCCACAAAAAAAAAAAAAAAAAAAAAAACCTTCATTTTTAAACAAAGATGCCATCCTTATAAAATAATTTACAAATTAGTTCTAGTCTTAAAATAATATCTTTTTTATATTTTATATATTTATGATATGTCGTAACTCAAGACAAGAGTGGAAGCATATATATATATATATATATATATATATATATATATATATATATATATATATATATATATATATATATATATATATATATATATATATATATATATATATATATGATGTTTAGAATTCAATTTTCCGTTTGACCAATTAGAGGGAAAATATTTTTGTAATGTGAAACACGTAAAAACGTGAAAGATGCGAGTGAAAGCTTCCATTTGTTACCTTTTGTTATTTTATTAAAACTCTTATTAGACCTTTAGAAAAAGCTCTTTTACTATAAATATCCTTTTAATTTGCTCGCCCATTTTTCTTTTTAAAATTCCTATTTGCATTTTTCCCATCTACAAAACCCATTTCAATCATATTGCTATCCATTATCGAATACGAGTTTGCACACATACACACACACTCACACACTACATACATATATATATATATATATATATATATATATATATATATATATATATATATATATATATATATATATATATATATATATATATATATATATATATATATATATATTTATATATATATATATTATTTTTTAATTTATTTATTTATATTAATATAAAGAAAATAAAAAATAAAATAAAAAATAAATAAATAAAAATGAAAAAAAAGCAAAACCTTTTTGGTGTTATACACAAAGATTTGGGTAATCACAGAGGCATTAGCTTTTCAATAGTCTTCCTTCTCCCCCTACCCCCCCACTCTCCTTTCCCTTTTATCCTTCCTCTCCCTCCCTCTTCCTCTTTCTCTCCTGTCTTCTTCGTAGTTAAATTTATTTTGCAAATAATCACTCCATTATTTTCATAGACGTGGAATTCTTTTTAAATTTAAGGAAATTTTACAAAGAAGCAAAGGATAAAAAATGATGCTTTTTGCGCTCATAAACGAATAAACAAACAAAGTTCTCATATATATATATATATATATATATATATATATATATATATATATATATATATATATATATATATATATATATATATATATATATATATATATATATATATATATATATATATATATATATATATATATATATATATATATATATATTATATATATATATATATATATATATATATATATATATATATATATATATATGGTCACAGGGAATTAGTTGATTAGTCGAAAAATGGGCAAAATGAGTTAATTGCTCTGTGATCATCTCCCAAGTCCTCTGGCTTCAGTGAGGAAGTCTCTTACTCAGAGCTCTAATACTTTCCGAGTTATAAAGATGTGAGTTTCTTGGTACCTCGTAAAATAGTGCTTGTTCTCGGTTAAATCAACTTACTACTATACTTCAGAGAGGCATCAATCACGGGAACAGCGGAACAAGTCGAAATTTTTTTTTTTTTTTTTAAATTTCGTTTCTCTAATACCTAGCAATCATTTAAGTAAATACAAGATCCTAATAGAAAAAATTAACCAGAAAAAAAAATGAATAAAATACTTTTAGTATTATAAAAAGTATTGTGAATAATTATGTACAGTCGTGAACAAAAGTTCGTTCCTATTAGGCTAGAAATAAATATTTATATAAAATGGGGATCATTTCAGGTTCAGCCAAAAACAGTTCAATTAAGCCCCTCTCAAAGTTTTTATTGGCTTATTATTCAAAATAGAGAGTTTATGAAATGATTTCCATTTTATATAAATATTTATTTCCAGCTTAATAGGAACGAACTTTTGTTCACGACTGTACGTGTATTTAAATTCCATACCATAATAGGTAATTATTGTGAATAATTTGGTTATGTTGTAGTGAACAATCATGTAACTATAGGAAAATCGTAAAATGATTTCAGCAAATTATTCTTCAAACCATTAAATTTAGAAACTCATTTGGGTCGCATTGATGTCAACCAAATTTATTTTTTTCAAAAATTGGATTTACAGGAATAGTTCAAAGGTAAAAAAGTGCTGCCCTGAAAAATAGCGATTTTATTCTTATCAACTTATTCCCTGTGACCACACACACACACTACACTATATATATATATATATATATATATATATATATATATATATATATATATATATATATATATATATATATATATATATATATATATATATATATATATATATATGTGTGTTTATTGTTAAATTTGAAACACTTATACTTTCCCCACTTCTTAACGGACGGCTTATTAAGCACCTTTTACAAGCAGAGAATTGGTACACGTCGGCCCTTGATTGTTTGGATAAGTAATTGGAATTCTCCAACCGGTACATTTCATGTAGGACTGACATTTCCCACTATATATATATATATATATATATATATATATATATATATATATATATATATATATATATATATATATATATATATATATATATATATATATATATATATATATATATATATATATATATATATATATATATATATATATATATATATATATATATATATATATATATATATATATATATATATATATATATATATATATATATATATATATATATATATATATATATATATATATATATATATATATATATATATATATATATAATATATAATATGGCCACTGGATCGAAGAAACATTCGAAAGAGTGAAGGAAATAAGCGTTGAAAAAAATAGGAAGTTTTCAAGAGTTAATTAAATCCCGTAATTAATTGAAGTTGAGTTTGTATCTAAAATGTTTCGAAACTTGTCTCCATTCCTTTAATAGTAATTCAGGTAAAAATCAAATGACTCGAATTAGTGAGAAGAGTTGGGTAATAAATCCTAAATAAAAGGCTGCTAATATGAGAGGAATTAAATCTGGGTTTCTTCTTCACTTCAATATTTTATATTAAGAATTGTTAATAAACGTACTTTTTAATAATAATCAAAAAGAATGTTTATTAAGTTTTGTTTACTGTCTTCCATATGAACATTCAGTTAAAGTGAAACGTTAAGATTAGGGATGGAGCGATACCAAAATTTTTACCGATACCGATACCGATACCGATACCTAAAAGATACCGATACCGATACCGGTATCGGTATCGGAAAATATGCCGATACTACTACCGATACCGATACTTTACTCTTATCCAAAAATTTTGCCGATACCGATACCGATACCGGTATCGGAAAATATGCCGATACTTGCCGATACCGATACCGATACCGATACTTCACTCCATCCCTAGTTAAGATTATGGCGAAGGAGTTGCGATTCTAAGGGCATGTACGGCAAAGCCCCGAAGGACTACTCTGAGTGAGAGAGTATAGGTTGTGTTGTGTATTTGCCAAGCCTAGAACAGTCTAAGTGCAGATTTAAAGGTTCGTTTAAGTTTAAAAAATTTATTTTTTTTTTTAAATTAATTTTAACTTTAATTAAAGATTGGGCATATTGATCGATTAAATCATATTCGGAGACATAACGGCATTTACCTTTTAAAGGAGGAAATTTAGTAATTCTAAGCGTTCGTATTCAGAATATTTATTCGCCTTTGAACTGTTTCAAAATCAATGTGTGTTTGTGTGTATGTGTATTTTTTTTATAATTATTTTTCATTCCAATTATGAATTTTGGAATTGAAATCTGGCACGAAACAAAGGAAAATAATTTTCAGTATTTTCGATGCGTTGTTTAAATTCTCCAGATATTATTATTGTTTTTTTGTTTTTTTTTGTTTTTTTTTTTAAATAGTTTCTTAAATCGATAATACTTTTTTAGTATATGTGAGTAATCGTTTGTGTATCTCTGTATTCATGTCAAAATGTGTACGTGACTTTATTTATTTTTTTATTGGCATTGCTGTTCAAGATATTTTCTTTGCCGATCACGTCTTACTGTATTATAAATTGTTGACATATTTTTTTAATCACTTGCAAGTATTTTGAAAGTTTCCTCTTCTTTTTGAAAGAATTTAACTACAGGTATTTTTATGCTCAAACCTTTAAAAATAATAATATTAATAATAATAATAATAATAATAATAATAATAATAAAATCGTTGAATAATAATAATAATGATAATGAAACTTTGAAATAATAATAATAATGATGGGGTAGAAAAATTGATTGTTTTTTGTTTTATTTTATTAAAATGCAGTCGACACATTTACTTCGACAGTATTCTTTGGCCTCTACTTTGAACCCGAAGGTGTTCCTGTCGAGAACTTACAATGTAGACTTTGGCGTTTGAAGTAACTTCTTTATTGGTTCTAAATGCATTTAATTAACAATAATAATAATAATAAAAATAATAATAATAATAATAATAATAATAATAATAATAACAATTTAATAAAAAAAACATTTAGGTAGAAGGAAAAATTTGTAATAGTGTACAAAATAAAAATAAAAAAAAAAAAAAAAAAAAAAAAAAAAAAAAAAAAAAAATAATAAAAAACTAATAATAATAATAATAATAATAATAATAAATAATAATAATCATAATAATAAAACAATAATAATAATAATAATAATAATAATAATAATAATAATAATAATAATAATAATAAATAATTCACTTTTATAGAAAAAAAGTGAAAATCTAATTTTAGTAAGTTAATCCTTGTAATATTTGGACTGTAGTATCAGTACTTTAACGAGCAGACATATTTTCAAGATGGTGAAGCATTTTTTCTTGACCATTGCTCGAATTAATTCATGATAGTTGCCTTTATGC
>SEYY01001021.1:278773-291273 GCA_009176605.1 Armadillidium nasatum
TTATTACTTCAGAAGCTTTCTCAAGCATCATTTGCTGATTTTCTTCTTGACGAACTCTCAATATTTCAGCAACGGTTGCGCATCCATGCATCTATGCTTCATTAACCTTATTCAATTCTTTGGGTATCATTCTAATAATACTTTTAGTATCTTCATCTTTATTTTGCTTCCTTCGTCTATAATGTTGAGATTATTTTCTTCGATATTTGGAGTTTTAATTTTCATTTCACTCTGAAATAGTAATTTGAAACTACTTCTCAAATGCCTATATTAGGTGTAACCATCTCAATCACTCTATAAATTTTTTTTTTTTTCATAGCCTTAAAGGACACTGCGGGTTTTTTTTTTATTACAGTAACTTACTATTATTAATATAAAATATACCTTTCACACCAATGAATCTTGGGATAAAAAAAAGAAAAAAAAAACAGAAGAAAGCTTTACCAGTTTATCTTCAAATAATAAAAAAAAATGAAATTGGGACTTTTATATTATTTTCCAATCAGTTCGTTGGGACATTTTTTGCTGTACAGCTTCATACATACGTTCGCTGCAATGTTGCACCTAGTCTTTATTATAATTTTTATTTTATTTATTTATTTATTTTTTTTTCGTTTCGTCATGATGTTTCTCTTTGCAGTTCTTTTCGTTTTACATTAACAGTTTCAACAACTGTTCTCAACACTCGACTATAAGTCCATTTTATCAATCAAAGACAATCGCATGATGTTTCATTGTTGTTTGACTTTGCATATATATATATATATATATATATATATATATATATATATATATATATATATATATATATATATATATATATATATTATATATATATATATATTATATATATAATTATTATTATATATTTTATTACAATTATCTTGAGCTTGACACAATTACTTTTTTAATAATAATATTACTTAATAAATTGGGTTTAAATATTCATTATTTTAAAGTAGAATGTGTGTATGATAATGACTTTTATTTAAAAGAACAATTCATCTCAAAAGGTAATGAGACTGTTCGAGTCCGTACGTTTGTGTGTGTGTGTGTGTATGTATGTATGTGTATGTATGTGTTCAACGCACAAAATATATTCGTTGAAGCGTTCATGTACGTGGTTAGAGAAAATTAATTTTTAAAGTGCAGTATTCCTTGACAGCTTTGAACTCTTATTAGCCCTTTTAAGCGTTTGTACCTGTAATAAATTAAAAGTTTTTTTTTATTATTATTATTCTTCTTTATTCTTTTTCCAGCCTTCTTTTCAAATTTTCTCCGTTTTTCTAATAAATTTTCTGTTTGTTTACTTTTTTATTTCGTTTTTGTTAAAAGTAAAGGGGCAATGATATGGTTCTCTTTTTCCAAACAGCGTCGTTGGGAAACTTAAGAAATTTCTTAAGAAACGCCTTTCGTTACAATTTGTATCGGGTTTATTTTTTATTATTGTTTGCATTCGTGAAATAAGATTCGTATCTCCAAGTTATTGCTTATCGATTAGACTGGATGGATCATCATCTTCTTCTTGTTCTTGCACTTCTTGGTCTTGTTCTTCTTGTTCTTGCATTTCTTGTTCTTCTTGATTTTGTTCTTCTTGATTTTGTTCTTCTTGTTCTTGCTCTTATTCTTGTTCTTGTTATTTTTCTTCTTGTTCTTCTTCTTGTTCTTCTTCTTCTTCTTCTTCTTCTTCTTCTTGTTCTTCTTCTTCTTCTTCTTCTTCTTCTTCTTCTTCTTCTTCTTCTTCTTCTTCTTCTTCTTCTTCTTCTTCTTCTTCTTCTTCTTCTCATTGCTCTTTTTCTTGTTCTTCTTGCTCTTCTTTTTCTTTTTTTTTCTTCTTCGAGGTGTCGTCGTATTTGTTTTGATGTTCGAATTAATTTGTTTTTTTTTTTCTTCTCTCCAATTCATCGTTAATGATTTTGAATTGGTATTATTAGATTTGTTTGATAGTTCCCTTTGATTCTATCTCTCTCTCTCTCTCTCTCTCTCTCTCTCTCTCTCTCTCTCTCTCTCTCTCTCTCTCTCTCTCTCTCTCTCTCTCTCTCTCTCTCTCTCACACACACACACACACACACACACACACACACACACACACACACACACACACACATATATATACATATGAGCATATGCACATTTTTTATATCTCCTCTAATGGGCAAAAGCTGGAGGCCTACTGATTTCCACCGGAATTGGGAAAATAACAGATACTAGTTAAAAAACCGCCATGTCTCGATACACGATTTTGAAAGTGTATAAGTCAAAGGAAGTTGAGGAAAACAGATAAAGTACATGTAAGACTGAGCATTGCAGTTAGGTCTGGGAACAGAGAAAGGATGAGAATGTGTAGAGAGGCTTGTCGCACGAGCTCTTTTCAGTAGAGGATGTATGCGACGAGAGAGTTCAGAAGAGCAATATCAGTTGAATAACGATGATATGGAGAGTGGCACAATAATTCGACGGACAGAGACTGGAGATAATTAGTGAGAGCGAGAGAATTGATAAGGCGAAAGCCCCTAGCCTCTACGTTTTCAAGGAGAGCTGTATGAGTGGAACCGCCGCAGATGTGTGAAGCGTACTCCGTACAGGAGCGAACAACGCCCCTATACCGAGAATACAATGAAGTGTGGAGTCATCGACATAGGAGTGGAAAGAAGATGAAGTAACAGAGAGAAGGTCATTAATGAAAAGTAGGAAAAGTGTTGAAGACAGGACAGATCCTTGAGGAACGTCAATATTAATAGATTTAAAGGTTGAACGGTATCCCTCTACAACAGCTGCTATTGAACTACCGGAAATAAAATCAGAAGGAAGGATAGATTCCAAAAGAGGGAAGTTTGGAAATCAAAGTTTTATGACAAACTTTATCGAAAGCTTTCGATATGTCCAATACAACAGAAAAAGATTCACCGAAATGCCGAAGAGTGAAGAACCAAGAGTCAGAGAGAGAAGGGAAAGAAACCACCAGTAAAGCGTTTTTTTTTTTTTTTTCGAAGGCCATACTGGCGATCAGAGATAAGATTAGAAGAATTGAGATGTTTCCAAATCTTACTGTAGTTAGAGGGTTGAGAGTGGTCCCCCTTTTTCTCCGCAGGTTGAATGAGCACACGTTTCCAGCAAGAAGGAAAAGTAAAGTAGAAAGACAATGACGAAATAGATTATCAAGGTAGGGTGCAAGCTCAGAAGCACAAGTTTTTGAGAACCACGAGAGATACTATCAGGACCTTACGGCTTCTTAGTGTTATGCTTAGAGAGAGCAAAAATGACATCTTTGGAAGAAATCAAAATTTTATGCATAAATGAGTTGAAGGGGGTTGAAGGACTAGGAACAACTCTGGAATTGTCTAAGATTGAATTAGAGGCAAAAGTTTGAGCGAAGAGTTCAGCTTTAGAGGAAGGCAAAACGGCAGTTGTACCGTCAGAAGATACTAGAGGAGGGAATGAGGATGAAGCAAATTTAGAGTTTACTTTTTTTTTTTTTTTTTGAAAAATGCTAGAAAGGGCCTAAAGAAAAAGAACCAGAAAGATTATTGCATTTACTACGGAGAAAAGAGTTTTTGGTGTTGTTGCGTATAAATTTTGCCCGATTCTGGGATGAAATATAAGTTGCGTGAGTTTGTGGAGTTTGAAGACGACGGTTATTCTTGATGTCAGCATCCCTGCGATGTATAGCTCGAGAACAAGTAGAGTTAAACCAAGGTTTGTTAGGTTTAGTAGTGGGAAAAGAATATGGAATGTACGCCTCCATGCCAGAGAGAATCACCTTGGTTATGAGGAAAGAGTTTAGCAGTGTAAAGAGAAGGATTAGAATAATGTCATGAATACAGGTTAGGAGATGCTCCAACTGCTCACGGTTGTTCTAAATAGAAGTGTGGTAGGCGAGTTCACCAGCTGGGTCGTGAGAACTAGATGAAAGCCATTGTCGTTGGTGAATGTTAAAATCACCTAAAATGATTTCAGAGAAAGGAGAAGAGGAAAGAATTGTCTTCTATTTTGGAGGAGGGTAGTCGAAGAAATAACTATAGTGTGGTTTACAAATGGTGATTACGATCAACTTACGGATTAACTCATCGACACTTTACGAACCTAATTTAAAGTACAGACAGTAATTAAACAACCTTACAACGGTACTAGAATGATCACCAAGATTTTTATTTTTTTATTTTTATTTTTTTACATCACCGCCGCTCACGGGCAGAGCCCTATTCATTATAATTAGTACTGAATACAAACGGGATAACTATGATTTGAATTCAATTCAATTTTGATGGAAATATATATATATATATATATATATATATATATATATATATATATATATATATATATATATAATATATATATATATATATATATATATATATATATATATATATATATTAGTTTATAATAATGATAATAATCATAAAAGATTGGTGTTTAAGCGCACTTCTTTATAGGTTTAGCTTTCATCATTTATGTTGCAGTAATTTTTTTTTTTTTTTTTTTTGTTTATTGCTTCCTTCCCCTTCCTTCCTTCTCGCTTTCTCCCCTCTTCCTCCTCCCCCCCCCCAGTCGATAGTCGATATGGTTTAGGCGATGTTTGCTTAACGCCCCACCACAGGATAGGCGCCCTTAGACATTTCGCTGGAATCCCCGACAACGACGAACGTAAGATAGATTTTTCCCCCCCCTCAAAAATTTTCATTCCAGCCTCTCACTCGCTGCATAATTTGATCTTCTTTGCCGCCTTATTTATTCACGCGCGTTCGCCTCTGTGTGTGTGTTTGTGTGTGTGAGTGTGTTCTCGTACGTTTGCACACGTTTCTTATAGCTTGCACATTGCCCGCGTTTATATACTTTACGTCTATTTTCATTACTTTACTTTATTTGCATTTTTATAACGCGTCATTCTTTTAAAGGAAATTTAATTTGAAATAATTTTATGTTTTTCAAATTATAGAGATTGATTTTTTTTTTTTTTTTTTTTTTGTAATGAGAAACCGGAGGTAAATTAGCAAGTAAATTGTTTGCTATCTGTTAATTTGTTAATTGTGCTTTACTAAAGCTGCATAAACAGTCATTCATATTTAAACCTTTATAAAAATATATATATATATATTATATATATATTATATATATATATATATATATATATATATATATATATATATATATATATATATATATAATATATATATAATATGAATTTGGGGGCTCATGTAGATCATTCAAGGAAAATAAATTTTTACACATGTAAGTGTTCAGGTTGCAGTGTTCGCTACGCTGATTGTAAGTAAACGTTATAATAGCTCAAATTCGTCTTGGAAAACGCACGAGCTAGTTACTTGAACGGACACTTAAGTGAATGGTCTAATGGAAGAGTGTTATATCCTACAAATTGAAACTTCCCAAAAATGCTCCTTAAAAAAAAAAAAAAAAAAAAAAAGAGGTTTATTTTTGTTGTTTCCGCTGAGTAGATTATAAAGCTTATTTATAGAAAGAAGAAGCTTCCCGGGATTTATTTTTTGTGACTTTGCATACTTATTTATAGTATTCACACACACACAGAACAACAATCCTTCGCACATACACACACGCGCACAAAAACATATCTCGAGCACTTATAGTCACGGAAAGTTCGATCATTCTGGAATTTGAGGCATTTTCATTGGTGGTTCGAATACTTTGAAGAGGATTGAGCCCTGAAATGAGGTTTACCCTATTAGGCATATATATATATATATATATATATATATATATATATATATATATATATATATATATATATATATATATATATATATATATATATATATATATATATATATATGCACCATCCACCGTGGCATGGCAATAATGAATGATTTTTAGGGCACCCGTTCGATCCCGGGTCCAAGGTATATACTACCTAGAAAAGTTAAAATTATATATATATATATATATATATATATATATATATATATATATATATATATATATATATATATATATATATATATATATATATATATATATATATATATATATATATATATATATATACTGTACATAGGATGCAATATATTCGTTTTCATACGTAGAATATAAATTCCTTTCTTATTAAAATTTTGGGATAGAATATTAAGCGAATTTATTCACGTTTCTTTCTCGAATTATTAAATTTTCTTTTTTCTTTTTCACATTTTTCTGATCTCTCCCCCCCCCCCCCCGCCGTCCTCTCCCTTTCAAATTCTTGTTTGAAAAAAAGAAAAAAAAGTGCTTTTGTGTCTGCTTGGGACTTGGGTGGGTGTTGAATGAGTTTTTTGTGCTTTAACATTTTGGACGAGTAGTAAATCTGTAAATTATTGTTATTTTAATAATAATAATAATAATAATAATATAATATAATATAATATATATATATATATATATATATATATATATATATATATATATATATATATATATATATATATATATATATATATATATATATATATATATATATTATTTGTGCGTGAGTGTTCCCTTGCGTATGTGCGTCTTACATTGTTTTGGTATATGAGGAATGGATTAAGGTAATCATGTTGTTTATAAAATTCTGTAATAAAGATAAGAAGATTTAAGAAATAAAACTTGCAACTATTTTTTCTTTTTTCTTTTATGGTTTTATAGGTATCCTCTTTTATCTTTTTATTTCTTGTAAATTTAGACAGTTGTGTATACTCTCAAATATATATATATATATATATATATATATATATATATATATATATATATATATATATATATATATATATATATATATATATATATATATATATATATATATATATATATATATATATATATATATATATATATATATATATATATATTGCCTCGGGTAGAAAAGTTCTAAGGACTACATGATTTCCCCCATAGATGGGAATATATAAATATAAATTCAGTATTTAAAGGTCGATATATATATATATATATATATATATATATATATATATATATATATATATATATATATATATATATATATATATATATATATATATATATATATATATATAATATAATACTGGTGTTAAGAGTGCTCATTAGAAAAAAACTTTCTTCTGTGAGAGAAACATTCGCCAGTTTCCGTAATGTTTGAAGAAAGGTTAGGACATAAGTTAGTAAAGGAAGAAGTTTTTTAGATGAATTCTATCACGGTAGAAGAATTATTTTACCTTTATTTTAAAAGAAGTTTGAGAGTGATATAAATATTCAAACTTTATCTTAACTTAGATTTTGGACTATCGTCTTTAATATAAAGGAAAAAAAATCTTTAAAAATGCTTTAGATCTTAAACATTAGTATTTTTGAAGAGTATTCATGGTATAGATCGCTGAAATAATTGATCTACAATTAATCTTGATTTTACTAAGTTATTAATTGTTTTGGCTTGTCTTTCGGATATAAAGTCGGTAATGACATTCCTAATTTCTTAATGAGCTTTATTAATTTTCAAATTAAATCCTATTTGTTGGATACAGAATTGGGTTGTTTAAAGGGATTCGTTATTTCCCAATTAGTGAAGAATGTGACCTTTAACATACCGAAAAGCTTAATCCTTCTGCTGAATAATTAGGAAAAAATGTTTGTCTCATTGTTAGTCCGATAAGGAAAACAAAATAGTTATGATGTATATATATATATATATATATAATAAAAAATTCATATCTCACGGGCATCGCCCTATTCGAGGAGAGGAATTTTTCTAGGTAGTATATACCTAGGATCCCCAAGTGGGGTCGAACTGGCACTCTCATGCACGTGAGTCAGTCACTCTACCGTTTGTGCCACGGTAAACGTCAATTACACTATTATTTAGAATAGCAACCCTCTTAAGTATTCTTAAACAAACTTTAATAAAACCTTAAAAAATTGCAAAATAATTTCCAGAAGAAATTAGCTTTTTTTAAAACATTAATTATCAATTATTTCTTGCCTGAAGCAGAACTTCTCAAAAGTTTTGAGTCTATCAAAACGATATTCTATTTTATTTTTAATTCTTATTTTTTATTGGAAAAAGGGGTAGCTATAAAAAAAATGTTTCAGAAGCTTTGGCTTAAACTACGTAAGGAAGACATGCCTCTTCATCCTAATATTTCCAATATAGGTTGTGCAATGTATAATTTGTCATCTTGGGTGTCGAGGGAACTTTCCTGTTTGATAGATCATATTTCTGGTAATTATTTCAAAAATTCTATTTATTATCTTTGAAATAATAACTAGAAATTCGACTTTTATCAGTTATGATGTCGTGTCGCTATATACTAATGTCCCAGTTGATTTTACTTTTGAACCGATAGAACAATATGTTATAGAAGTGGAATAAATTTTCCTTGTCGGTTTGACTTGATTAATACATTGATCACTGTGTCATGCGTTCTTCGAAATCAATGGAAAGGTTGGTTTTATATATATATATATATATATATATATATATATATATATATATATATATATATATATATATATATATATATATATATATATATATATATATATATATATATATAAGAGGCTTAAAGTATGGGATTGCCGATGTTCCCCCCAGTATTTATTAACATCATGGAGTTATTTTAAAGGAAGAGGTAAAAAATATTTTGATAACTTATATAACTTGGCTACGCTTTGTAGATGGTAAGTGATATTTTCGCGATTTTTTTTGGGGGGGAGGGGGGAATTAAATGAAATTAATAGTTTTGTACCTTATACTAAATTTACACTGGAAAAAAACCTTACGAAGGTAAATGGACTTTTTTCCGACTTGTTAGGGGGGGGGGGGTTAAGACAAATATTTATTAATATCGAGAGAATTAGAAAGTAGGTTTTTTGAGTGGTGGTGTCATTGAAGATATTTGTATTCATAATGTATTGCGAAAAACATTTGCTTCATGGACGGATAAAAAATTGAAAAAGATTATCAGTTTCGTATTTTTCGCATTTTTTACGTAATTTTTTCTTCGAAATTGATAAAGTTTTGTTTTATCTTCTTCTTTAATCATATTAAGGAAATAAAAATAAGGAAGCGAAAATGTCGCCTTAATTTCCCAAAAGTTTAAAAGAAAAGCTTTATTTAATCCGAATGAATGGCAGGACAAATTAGGTTCTTTTACCTTTTCAGGCAGGACAAATTAGGTTCCTTTACCTTTTCTATCCTATTTCAATTTCTTCTCCTTATTTTCAAAAAAAAAAAAAAATTTTTTATTTATTTTTTTATTTTTTATTTTTATTTTATTTTACGAGTTCATCTTTTTTATAAGATCTCATTTGTTCCTTTCTTAATTTTTTCTCTTTGCTTATTCTCTTCTGTACATGACGAAGTTCCCTCTTGATAATTTTTTTCCTTTGAATTTTTTGTATTCCATGTTTTGTTTGTTTCTGAACCGAAGGGAAACAATTACCTCATCGGGAGATCAAAGTCTCCTTCCTCTCTTCTTAGAGACTTGCTTTGCATACAAAATCTAAGTTGTTAACTTTGTTTGATTTTCATCATACTTTATGGCAAACGATTGGACTGACAAAGCAAGTACCCTGTTTGAGGTCCATTTCTTAGGCGTATACATGTGTTTAGATATTATTAAATCACACAGGCACACACAGACTTGTACAAGGAATCTAATATTATTATCATTATTATTAAGTATTATTATTTATGATTATTATTTTTATTATTATTATTATTATTATTATTATTATTATTATTATTATTATTATTATTATTATTATTATTGTTAGTTACTTTCTAGAATCCCTACCAGGGATCAAACCCTTTACCCACCATCACCACCTTAACTGATCGCTCTGCAATTTGAGTATATAAATATATATATATATATATATATATATATATATATATATATATATATATATATATATATATATATATATATATATA
Organism: Armadillidium nasatum; assembly: GCA_009176605.1. NCBI lineage: Eukaryota > Metazoa > Arthropoda > Malacostraca > Isopoda > Armadillidiidae > Armadillidium > Armadillidium nasatum. The sequence continues at coordinate 288,672 of SEYY01001021.1, forward strand.
TATATATATATATATATATATAGGTGGGTGTGTGTTGTTAATCAAAGCCTTATTCTTCGTAAAATGTTTTATATACCATTATTACTTAAAAGAAGTATTTTTACAATGCAAGCATTGACAGAAGCTTCATTCTCTTTAGCATAGCAACCGATCGTAAAGTTTTTACAAATAAAGAAGTGATATCATCAACGTCGTCATTTCCAGTAATAAAAAAAGATATGAAAAGAAATAAGTTTAGAAAAGCGAAGTTCGTAAGACTGAAATATTAAAGATTGTAGGAAGGAGGGAAAAAGCGAGGAGTGATTTTGTTGTAGACTGACAATTACGTGTACAGATTTTTTTGAAACTCTTCAGTCTTATATTGAGGAGCATTAATGCTTGAGGAGTTTATTAGCTTTTTTTTTTTTTTTTTATTTTTATTATTATTTTTTTTTTTTTTTTATTATTATATATATATATATATATATATATATATATATATATATATATATATATATATATATATATATATATATATATATATATATATATATATATATATATATATATATATATATATATATATATATAGCCGTCTACTGTAGTACAAATGGTAGAATGATTACCCAGGAGCTCGAGGGTGCCTGTTCGATCACAATAAAGGTTTCTAGGCATAAATACTACTGCCTAGAGATGTTCCTCTCCTCGAATAGGGCAGTGTCCCGTGAGATGTGGAACCCCTTATTCGAAATATATATATATATATATATATATATATATATATATATATATATATATATATATATATATATATATATATATATATATATATATATATATATATATATATATATATATATATATATATATATATATATATATATATATATATATATATATATATATATATATATATATATATATAATATATATATATATATATATATATATATATATATATATATATATATATATTAATATATATATATTTATTAGGAAATTTTTTAATTTAAATTTACTTTATTAGGGAGAGAAATGAAGAAAGACAGACGTACAGACAAAGAATTCGAATTGATTTGAAAAAAAAAAAAAAAAAATTTTTTAGGAAAAAATATTCCTTTTTTTTTTTTTTTTTTTTTTTTTTAACGTCTTTCATTTCGTACTTAAAAAAGACAAAAACCGGTTGAGATGTGCATTAACATGTCGTCTTCTCACGATTCTTCCTTTCATTATATATATATATATATATATTATATATATATATATATATATATATATATATATATATATATATATATATATATATATATATATATATATATATAGAAAAAGAAGCGCAGACTATAAAGGTGGTGATATTTTTTCCCTTGTCTTCCAAGTGTAAAATATTTAAAGCTGGAATAAAAAAACGAATGCGTTGAAGAAATTGCTTCTCTCGTCTACATCTGTCCACCTTAGTCGTCTTGGATAAAAAAAAAAGGAAGGACACAAACAGCTGATACCTCTTCACTCTAAAAAGAAATATATATATATATATATATATATATATATATATATATATATATATATATATATATATATATATATATATATATATATATATATATATATATATATATATATATATATATATATATATATATATATATATATATATATATATATATATTTGTGTGTAATGCATATCATGGAATGGTAGAAATATGTGTGTATATATATATATTATATATATATATATATATATATATATATATATATATATATATATATATATATATATATATATATATATATATATATATATATTATATATATTTTTTTATTTTTATATATAATATTTTTTTATTATTATATATAATATATATATATATATATATATATATATATATATATATATATATATATATATATATAATATATATATATATATATATATATATATATATGACGATTAAGGATTTTTTGACGATGATGAAATTTCCATTATTTTAATAAATTTAATAATTTTATAATAGGGAAGAATTAAATTATCTTTCTTTATTCTTTATTCGAAAATGTAAATACAAGTAATTTTAATATATAGCAAAATAGTATCTTCAGAATATTAATTTTGAAAATTTTATCATGTGAGAACATGGAGAGACATGCAAATTTGTAGTGCATTAAATTTGAGCTCTTAAATTAAATTGTGATGCAGAAATAATCTTTTCTCCAGTTTCTGGACCCTCTGGGCTAATTTGATTTCCTCCCATTTCAAAACAGGCTTTCACTCTCAACAGAACAGGGGTTCTCTATCTTTTGAGGTATATGCCCTCTTTTTATACTATTGTATGAGGTCACGCCCTTCACTCGTCCATACCTACAGTAATATATATATATATATATATATTATTATATATATATATATATATATATATATATATATATATATATATATATATATATATATATATATATATATATATATATATATATATATATATATATATATATATATATATATATATATACCTTTTTTAGTTTTAATTTTCATTTGGGTAATTTCTTTTTTTTTTATATATATATTTATATATATATATATATATATATATATATATATATATATATATATATATATATATAT
>SEYY01001021.1:296273-301273 GCA_009176605.1 Armadillidium nasatum
TTATTAACGAATCATATTTTCCAGGGTCATAACCAGTAATGAGACATGAATTTACGTTTATTTTTCTGAAACAATGCGTCAGTTGATTCAGTGTAAGCACTCCTACAACCAAGGTCATGCATGCGCAGAGCAGTTTCTAGGGTGGTTGTTCGTTTTCTTTGATGTCAAGGAAATTATGTTAAATTAATTCGTTTCGCAGGTCAATTCTCAGTCCCCCCCCCCGCGATTGGGAGAGAAATGTTCCAAAATCTGCTACAATAAAATTTGGTTTCTATAACATAACATTGCATAGATCCAACTCACTTCGTGGCCCACTTGATATTTTGTGACCAAGATCGAAATGGTAATTGCTTCCCACCTACTTTTCGGTATTAAGAAGAGTGCAAGTCCGAATTTCTTTAATTTCTTTCTTATACCTCCATCTCCTACAAATATGGCTTTTCAATTTCAGAAAAGCAGACCCTTTAGTTTTTTTTTTTTTTTTTTTTTTTTTTTTTTTAAATGCTTTGGTATCTCATTCATTCGACTTACTTCCTAACACGTTTATATATATATATATATATATATATATATATATATATATATATATATATATATATATATATATATATATATATATATATATATAATATATATATATATATATATATATATATATATAAATATAAATAAAAAAAAAAAAAAAAAAAAAAAAAATATATATAATATATATATATATATTATATATATATATATATATATATATATATATATATATATATATATATATATATATATATATATATATATATATATAGGGTTGGCATTGATTAAATCAAATTGATTTAATCAGTTGATTAAATCAATTGATTTTTTTAAAAAAAAAAAAAAAAAAAAAAATTTTTTTTTGATTTTTTTAAAAAATAATTGTTTTTTTTTTTTATTTGTTTTATTTTGTCATATTTTTTGATACATAATGATATAACAGATATATTAGTTCCTTCTTACTGTGTTAAAAAAACTTTAAAGTAGTTTATATATTAGAAAAATAACTTCCTTAATATTTGGTTCAAGATTTCATATAGGGTAATACAAGAATCTGATCTTCATTAATATAATTTATCCAATATAGAACTGTTAGAGTTTAGAATTCCTAATATATATTCAATCAAATCTTCAACAAAATTTTATTGAGCTTTAATCTAATGCAATTTGAGGTTATAGACAAAAGAGAAAACAGAAAAGACAATTCCTTTTAATTTTCAACCATTTAAATTTTTATACAACATTATAAGAAAACAATATTCCTCTATATAAATTATAAAAGAAAGAAAATTTAAGCACTTTTGATGCATAATCATTAATCCATAAATTAAATACATAACTTGCGCGATATATATATATATATATATATATATATATATATATATATATATATATATATATATATATATATATATATATATATATATATATATATATATATATATATATATATATATATATTTGCAAGTTATGTATTTAATTTATGGATTAATGATTATGCATCAAAAGTGCTTAAATTTTCTTTCTTTATAATTTATATAGAGGAATATTGTTTTCTTATAATGTTGTATAAAAAATTTAAATGGTTGAAAATTAAAAGGAATTGTCTTTTCTGTTTTCTCTTTTGTCTATAACCTCAAATTGCATTAGATTAAAGCTCAATAAAATTTTGTTAAAGATTTGATTGAATATATATTAGGAATTCTAAACTCTAACAGTTCTATATTGGATAAATTATATTAATGAAGATCAGATTCTTGTATTACCCTATATGAAATCTTGAACCAAATATTAAGGAAGTTATATTTCTAATATATAAACTACTTTAAAGTTTTTAACACAGTAAGAAGGAACTAATATATCTGTTGTATCATTATGTATCAAAAAATATGACAAAATAAAAAAAAAAAAAAAAAAAAAAAAAAAAAAAAAAAAAAAAAAAAAAAAAAAAAAAAAAAAAAAAAAAAAAAAAAAAAAAAAAAAATCAAAAAAATTTTTTTTTTTTTTTTTTTTTTTTTTTTTTTTTTTTTTTTTTTTTAAAAAAATCAAAAAAATCATATTTATATATATATATATATATATATATATATATATATATATATATATATATATATATATATATATATATATATATATATATATTATATGAGATTGAGATAATAAAATGACATTGCAAAATCCAATTAAAAGGAATTAGTAATGAATGATTTTCGATTTGTAATTGATTCACATTAATTTTGCTATTTTCAAAGAATTTATTTTTCCTATTTTATTTTCGAAATTAAGATATCAATTATATAATAATATATATTATAATAATAATAATAATAATAGTAAAAGCACGCTCTATATATATATATATATATATATATATATATATATATATATATATATATATATATATATATATATATATATATATATATATATATATATATATATATATATATATATATATATATATATAGTTCGCTTTTGGACATCCGAGCTCGAAAATTAGATAACAAATTAATTAAATTCTCTTAAGAATCAACGATTCTCCAAATTAGAGCGGAAAGCTCACATAATACGTTTTACACACACACACACACACACACACACATACATATATATATATATATATATATATATATATATATATATATATATATATATATATATATATATATGTATGTGTGTGTGTGTGTGTGTGTGTGTGTGTATGTATGTCTGTATAACCTCTTGTGGAAAAACGCCACACAACTGCAGAACATTCATCAAAGTTTGGAAATTTCAAGATTGTTCCAAATCAGTGATTGTTATGTCCCTATATATATATATATATATATATATATATATATATATATATATATATATATATATATATATATATATATATATATATATATATATATATATATATATATATATATATATATATTATATTAGGACATAACATTTGATGATGAGGGAAGAATCTTCTACACTTTAACTTTACTAGCATATTACATTAGGGAATGCGCTTAGCAATTAAATTACGAATGTGTCCGCTTTTTAACAGATGAAAATAGGAAAATTACCCTCAAAATATTCAGTTGTAATGATTGTGCCACCAGTTCAACGAAATACCACTGGACCATTCCCAATAATGGGGGATTATATTTTATTAGTATAGCCCCCCTCTTTGAATAGGGCTTTGCCCGTGAGTGGTGGTGATGTGTAAAAAAAAAAAAAATATGCAAGTTATCAATCATCAATTACGTTCTTTAACAATTATGCATGGAAAATGAACTTAAAATATCAATTTTTAAAAGAAAAAAGAAACAACTTTTTTTTTCAGAAAATGTTTTTCGTATGAAAAATATTAATTAAAAAAACTGCAACATCCTTCCTTGTCTCTCTATTATATATATATATATATATATATATATATATATATATATATATATATATATATATATATATATATATATATATATATATATATATATATATATATATATATATATATCGGTGTATTGGTTGTGTGTAAACAACAAAGTTGAGTAATTACTTACCACGAAACATGTGTCAAAGTTGTGCGTAAATGGAGCTTGAAGTTCGCCGTAGGGATATTCAATCTCTCTCTCTCTCTCTCTCTCTCTCTCTCTCTCTCTCTCTCTCTCTCTCTCTCTCTCTCTCTCTCTCTCTCTCTCTCTCTCTCTCTCTCTCTCTCTCTCTCTCTCTCTCTCTCTCTCTCTCTCTCTCTCTCTCTCTCTCTCTCTCTCTCTCTCTCTCTCTCTCTCTCTCTCTCTCTCTCTCTCTCTCTCTCTCTCTCTCTCTCTCTCTCTTCTCTCTCTCTCTCTCTCTCTCTCTCTCTCTCTCTCTCTCTCTCTCTCTCTCTCTCTCTCTCTCTCTCTCTCTCTCTCTCTCTCTCTCTCTCTCTCTCTCTCTCTCTCTCTCTCTCTCTCTCTCTCTCTCTCTCTCTCTCTCTCTCTCTCTCTCTCTCTCTCTCTCTCTCTCTCTCTCTCTCTCTCTCCTCTCTCTCTCTCTCTCTCTCTCTCTCTCTCTCTCTCTCTCTCTCTCTCTCTCTCTCTCTCTCTCTCCTACACACAAACACACATACACAGCAGAACAGCTTCACCTTTTAAATTAAAATTAGGTGGCGATTAATCCGATTAAAGGATCTTGCATAAATTAACAAAAATATTGCATAACTAATTTTTTTTTTTTTTAATTTCAAATCATGCAAGGAAAGCAAGCAAGCTAAAATAATTTGAATATATATATATATATATATATATATATATATATATATATATATATATATATATATATATATATATATATATATATATATATATATATATATATATATACTGACTGTCTTGGTGATGAACCCAATATACTTGATCTTTTCCTACTTTGTTATCCTTCTACTTACACTATTAAGCTCTTTCCTCCTCTCACCTTATCTCTTTATCTTGTTCTGTCTCTTCTTGTCTTTCGCAAGAGTAAACCTCGCTTTCGGACAGGAGATTCTTCTTGCATTTCTGTGCCACTAACTGGTCTGACCAGCGGTTGTTCTTTGTTTATTCCCCATGGATTGATTAATCTTTCCGTGTAAGGGGTTCCTCAGAATGTGCTGAGCACATAACCGTGGTGATTCTCCCTGGAATGGAAGCGTACATTCCATATTTTTTCCCTTCTACTAAGCCTAACAAGCCTTGGTTTAACTCTGTTCTCTTGCTATCCACCGCAGGGATGCTGCCTTCAGGGATTTCCGTCGTCTTCAATTTCCATAAAATCACGCAACTTACATTTCATCCTGGAATCGTGCAAACTATTCTCCACAACACCAAAAACTCATTTCCGGCGTTGATGGATGATATCTCAATTCTACTAATCTTATCTCTGATTGCCAGTATGACTTTCGTAAAAAACGCTCTACTAGTGCTCTTCTTTCCTTTCTGTCTGACTCTTGCTCTTCGGCATTTCGGTGAATTTTTTGCTATTGC
>SEYY01001021.1:306273-308773 GCA_009176605.1 Armadillidium nasatum
ATGTGTGTGTGTGTTCGTTCGTTCGTTAGTTAGTTCGTACAGTCACATTGGTATATTGAGCAAACCCCAGTCATGCGCTTGCATTGCTTATATATATATATATATATATATATATATATATATATATATATATATATATATATATATATATATATATATATATATATATATATATATATATATATATATATATATATATTATATATATATATATATATATATATTATTATTTTTTTTTTTTTTTTTTTTATTTTATTTTTATTATTTATATATTATATATATTATTATAATTGCAATTATTATTTTATTTAATTTTATTATTTACTTTTTTTTTTCTTTTATGGAGCATAAAGACAATATTGAATTGAAATAGAGCTGCAAACTTTATTTTAAAAACGATTTAAATTTTCGGACAAAATTGATTTGATCTCTTAAGAAAGTTTTTCTCAAACTTGATCATAAAATTTTTATTCAATATTCCCTCCATTTATTTACGGTTTATTATTATTATTATTATTATTATTATTATTACTATTATTATATTATTATTATTGTTATTATTATTAATTTTATTATTATTATTATTAATTTAACTTTTTTTTTTTATTTTTATTTTAATTTTTATTTATTATTATTTATTATTATTTATTATTATTATTGTTATTATTATTACTATTATTATTATTTAATGAATTTTGAAATTTAAAATATCCAATATTTGTTTTTTAGTGGAAAATTTTATTAGATTGTTTTTGTGTTTAAATTTAATGTTCTCAAAGGACAAACGAATTCGTCCCTCCAGAAACCCATTTCAGTTTTGTATTAATAAATATAAAGTTTACGATTTTGTTTAAATTTTAAATAAAAAAAAAATGAATAACGATTAAAAATTTGGATTATTATTATTATTATTATTATTATTATTATTATTATTTACATTGAAAGATTAATGTAGAGTGAGTTTTGAGAGTGTTTCACTTTTAATTGAAATTTGAAATGCTTTTCGTTGTTCCCTTTTTCAAAATTCAATTTAAAAGAAGGACCGAATTTCACTTCTATTCTAATTTATGCTAAATGACGCGGAAATGCTGCCATAATTCTCTCTCTCTCTCTCTCTCTCTCTCTCTCTCTCTCTCTCTCTCTCTCTCTCTCTCTCTCTCTCTCTTCTCTCTCTCTCTCTCTCTCTCTCTCTCTCTCTCTCTCTCTCTCTCTCTCTCTCTCTCTCTCTCTCTCTCTCTCTCTCTCTCTCTCTCTCTCTCTAAATGCAAATCTTATATAATTATATATATATATATATATATATATATATATATATATAATATATATATATATATATATATATATATATATATATATATATATGTGTGTGGTGTGTTGTGTGTGTGTGATGAATCTGATGTCATATTTTCTAATTTGTGGAAGCAGATTTAGAATTTTCGAAAGTGCGATGTGTATGAGGATATATATATATATATATATATATATATATATATATATATATTATATATATATATATATATATATATATATATATATATATATATATATATATATATATATATATATATATATATATATATATATTCCTCAAATGCCCCTCAACAAATCTGCGTTTATTATGCTTTCCTTTTCCAAATAATGATTCGTTTATACTGCAGATTGCACTTATATCCTTAACATTCATGTTTGCGTATGAATTAATTATTTTTAATCGATAGTAATTTTGAAACATCGATAGAAATATCGATATATCAATAGCGAAATTCAATACTACATAGAAAATTCCTCTCCTAAAATAGGGCAATGCCCGTGAGATGTGAACTTTTTATCCTAAAAAAAAAAAAAAAAAAAAAAAAAAAAAAATCTCATACTCTGGGTAAAACAAAGTACTGTACACACTAAAGGGTCGATTACACTGTGAGAGTTTACAAGCTGGCGAGTGAGCGAATAGTCAATTACACTGGGTTTGTAAATTCGCTACTCGCTACCCTGATTCATCTATCCTCTCACGGTGTTTTATTTTTTGTTTCGATTGTTTACCTCTTGGTAAACGTGTTTAGAATTTTAAATTAAACGTCAAAGTGGAATGGCAATGGCATTATTAAATTTTTGGAAATATATGAAAAATATTCTTTGCTATGAAACATTAAAAATGCCGAACATTTAAATATTAAAATGAAAAATGTGTCCCAAAATATGTACAAACATTAGACATCTTGTTTCAAATTAAATTACAAGTTTTTTCTCTTCACTCGAAATGTTTGTTTTCATTGTTTTCTACCTCTTGGTAGTCGATTGAGCGAGTCGTCGAATATACTGCGCGAGTTTTCAAGACAGCGAGTAGACTGTAAAGTAGGCGGGTCCTCAACTTTTCAGCAGCGAGTTGGCGAGTTTACTCGCTGCTAGTAAACTCGCTACTCGCTTGCTTGTAAACTCGTCCAGTGTAATTGAGCCTTAACCAAATCATTCAATGATTTTAAAAATGGAGAAAACTTATATA
>SEYY01001021.1:318773-320995 GCA_009176605.1 Armadillidium nasatum
AAGCAACTGGAGAAAAAGTTCATGTTTCTATCAGTCGTAGGATTGAAATACCTCCAGACTTTTTGTTCCCCGAGGATGCAACTCCTCCTTCAGATCTCATTGGGCGTCCCCTTGATGATCTCAGTAAAACTGGTGGATCATCATCGTCAGACAGTGGTTACGATGCCCCGGATAAAATTCACAACATAAATAATAACGATATTATTACTAAAAATAATACTAATAATAATATTAATAAAAATAGTTCTAGTAATTCCGTTAGTATCAATAATAATAATAATAATAATAACAATAGTAATATGAAAACTGTTAACAATTTTAATACTATTAATAATGTTACTTCGACTTTAAATGATATTGAAAGATTAAAAGTAAGCACTAATGCCGAGAGTCAGACGCAAGAAGTAAGAAAAAAGCACCAAAAATTGAACGTCAATGTGGAAGATTTATCCGAAAAAGAATTAAACGAAGAAACTAATGAAAAGGGTAAGCTCTTCTATTACTTTTATTTCATGCTTCCTTCATCATATATATATATATATATATATATATATATATATATATATATATATATATATATATATATATATATATATATATATATATATATATATATATATATATATATATATATATATATATATATATATATATATATATTATTTTGTGTTGTTACAAATATTTTACGTATCTCAAGTTTTAATTTTAAGTAGTTACTACTATAATGACAAAAATCATCTGTATTTATAAATTCTAATTTGATTTTGTCTATTATTGTCAACTAATGATTTATTTTAAAATAATAGGTGAAGAAGCGATAGATGATTCAACATCCTTGCCCACATCAACCTCTAATTCGTTAGTGGTTCGTCGATTAAAGAAAGGAAACCTGAAAACTCCAAACTCTTCTCGAGCACCGCGGCGAGTTAGTTTTGATCCTTTAGCTCTGCTTTTGGATGCGTCTTTAGAAGGAGAACTCGAACTTGTGAAGCGAACCGCTACTGAAGTTACGAATCCATCAGCCGCAAATGACGAAGGCATTACGGCGCTCCATAATGCAATCTGTGCAGGCCATTTGGATATCGTCACATTTCTTGTTACATTTGGATGTGACGTCAATGCTCAAGACTCTGATGGATGGTAAGCGGAAGGAGTTTTAATGTATATAGTTACTGAAGAATTCGATCCATTTGGATTGTTCTTATTCTCGTTGCTTGTTTATGTTGCGATGTCCAGTTTTATATATTTATTTTTCTTCTGCAGGACACCTTTACACTGCGCTGCATCTTGCAACAATGTAGCAATGGTTCGGTTTTTGGTGGAACATGGCGCTTGTGTTTTAGCAACCACTCTATCCGACCACGAAACCGCAGCCGAAAAGTGTGAACAAGATGAGGAAGGCTACGACGGCTGTTCTCAATATCTCTATAGTAAGAGGAAATATTTGAGTGTTAATTTTTCTGTAGCATTTAATTTTAAAATTTTATTTAGTGAATTTTTTTCACTATTTACTACGAATGAATTTATTTTTTTTGACATAATTAAAATTTTATTAATTTCTATATTCATTGTGTAGGTGTTCAAGAAAAATTAGGGATTATGAATGGAGGCGTTGTTTACGCAGTCTACGATTACGACGCCCAGAACGATGATGAGTTAACTCTCAAGTGTTCTGATCGATTGACCATTTTGCGACGTGGTGACGAATATGAACCAGAATGGTGGTGGGCAAAAAATGATGATAAAAAACCCGGATACGTTCCTAGGAATCTTCTCGGGGTAGGTTTTTACAGCGCAGTTTTTTTTTTTCATTCATTCATTTATTCATTCGATGAATTTCAATTTTAGTTTTGAATTATAAATCGTTGCCGTTTGATGAATAGTTAAGAAGTGTAAATACCTGTTTGTACTTATTCTTATGTAAACACTTCATACTTCATTAATATTAATAATAATTAATAACGTTTTACTACTACTAAGAATAGGAAAGTAATATTTGGATAGTTTTTAAAATTTGGTTGTATGTGAAAACTTTTAAAATATTTTCTTCAATATGTAATCAAATTAATCGATTGATTAGTTAATATTTATTATTACCTAATCATTTTATTTACGAAGCCAATAATAACAATAATTGGGTAATAATTTTTTTTATTTCATTTGCAGTTATATCCAAGAGTAAAAAACATATTTAAGGATCCTTGTACATAAGAGCACATGAC
>SEYY01001022.1:0-2500 GCA_009176605.1 Armadillidium nasatum
CCTCAGCTGGATGTCAGCTTTGAGGTACAAGGTTTAAGAGGAGCTATTCGGAACATAATCAAAAATGGCTATAAAATCGCAGATAATCACTATGAAAATATACATAGTGACAGGGTGACTAATATTGAGGGACTACTGGGCATAGATGCAATTCATCTTTTGAGGCATCTCAAAAACGTTCAATGTATTCGTGGCAGTGCTCTGGAAACCTGTCATGGGTTTGTGCCTTTCGGGCCTGTCAAGACTTTTTTAACGCCTTCCCAGGAGACAGAAATCTTCGGCAAGAAGTCACATAATCCTTCAAAGTCTAAAGTTTCTCCTGTCAAATATTCATGACAGAAAGAGGAACTCCCCATACCACCCTCTCTACGAAGATCTGTCAAAAGTGTCCCTTCCTCAATGGTAAATGTAATCATGGATCCTGTTCCTTCCTATTTTGACCCTATGCTTCATACTCATCCTGAAGCAGATCTAGATTTGGGACTAGAAAGTCTCTACAAACTGGATTCTTTAGGCATAAATGAGGAAAAGGATCAAGATTCCATCGATGAGTATTATATCTCTAAATTCCACGAAACCATTGAGTTTAGGGACGGAAAGTACCATGTGGAGTTACCTTGGTACCAAGATATTCTGGAGCAGGTCCCTTCAAATCATCGTGTTGCATTAGCAACAATGCAGAGGGTCAAGAAGAAAATGACATCTCAGGGACCTGACCAGAGGTATGGGGATATATTCAAAGAGTATTTAAGAGAAGGTATTATCGAATCTGTTGAGGTACAGCCTAAAGATTTTCATAAATTCATCTGGATACCTCACAGGCCGGTAATTAAGCAGGCACTTCAGATTACCACCAAAATAAGGCCTGTTTTCAACTGTAGTCTGAAAATAGGAAATAGTCCCTCTCTAAATCAGGCTATATATTCAGGAGTAGATTTAATCGCCTCCCTTTTCAAAATGTTAATCGCTTTTAGGACAAACAAATATATTGTTCTGTCCGATATTTCAAAAGCTTTTCTCCAAATTCGTCTGAAGTTGGAGGAGGACAGAAGTAGGTTTTGCTTTTTTTGGGAAAGCGATGGTAAGCTACTTACTTATCGTTATGCTACCATAATCTTTGGGTTGGCAGTCAGTCCTTATATATTAGGCGCTGTGATTCAACATCATGTCAAAAAATACCCAGCCGATCTCTGTTCTTCTCTCTTGATGAATAATCTCTACGTCGACAATTTTATATATTCTTCGTCTTCTGTTGAAGAATTGAAAGATATTTTTCATAAATCCACTTCACGCATGAGTGAAGGTGGTTTTAATTTATGTTCATGGAACACAAACTGTCAAGAGCTCAGGAATATATTCGAAGCAGAAAATAAACTCGCCTCTCATCAATGTGATGAGGAGAGGGTGTTAGGATACTTATATAACACCTCTCGGGATACCCTGGTCTAAGTAATTATTCTCTGGGTACAGTCTCAACAAAAAGAGCTCCTGTCGGAGATTTCAAAGTATTCGACCCACTTTCTCTTTATCTCCCTGTAACAATAAGAGGGCGTCTTCTGATGAAGATGACATGGGCAGAGGAGATGGGGTGGGATGATGCTCTTAATAGATATTAAAAATTCTTGGGAGAAGTTGAGCAAAGATCTCAACTCCCTAAAAGAGATCACCTTCCCCAGATCTTGTTTCGAGTCCTGTGACTCTAATTTAAATATGTATATATTCTGCGATGCTAGTTCAGTAGCTTATGGCTTTGTAGTGTATATATATTCTGAAGTCTGAAGGTCCAAATATTCTCTGGTCGAAGGGAAAGGTCACTCCAGCAAAAGGAAAAACTCTTCCTTGTTTGGAGTTATTATCTGTATTCTTGGCTTTAAAGTGTCTGCCACAAATTTTGAGTAGTCTATCTGGGAGTAAATTCAAAAATTTGTATATATTCTCCGACTCTCAGATTACGTTGGCCTGGGTCCAGAACAAAGGATTAAAGTCCAAGCAAATATTCGTCAGAAATCGGGTACAAGATATTCTGAGTATGAGCTCAGCTCTAAAAGAAAATCAATTCTTTAACCCCCAGGTTTCTGTATGTAAAAACTGAAGATAATCCTGCTGACCTATTGACCAGAGGAATAACCTTCAAGGAGTTCCAAAAGAACAAGATCTTCTGGACAAAAGGGCCAAAATGGCTGTCCTTAAACAAAATGTATTGGCCTTCGTCGGAGATGGAAACATCTCCCGTCTATCACATAGTTCCTGTAGATAAGGAACCCCCTGTAGTCGATGTGGAAAATATTCTAATTTGCACAAACTTTACAGAATAGTCGCTTTACTGTTTAAGTTTGGTGCAATTTCAAGAGGTGTGTCTAATAATCATGACACAAGTGCTCGTTTGTATTGTCTAAGGACAATGCAAATATATTCTTTTCCTAAGGAAATGCAATTTTTGGAAGAAGTAAAGAGGGATTCTTCTTTTTCTGGCCAAGTTCCTGACTTGGTAAATAATCTA
>SEYY01001022.1:7500-45445 GCA_009176605.1 Armadillidium nasatum
AGCCACTGCTATCTTCCGACTTAAGACGGGACATTGTGGTTTAAACTCACATCTCCATCGCCTCAGAATATCAGATACTGATATTTGTCCTTCATGCAAGAACAGTCCTGAAACTGTGACGCACTACCTGTTTAACTGTCCTGCTTATAGTTCCAAGGGTTTCTCTCCGGTGTGAGTTGGGTGCCCTAGGGGTCTCAACTTTCACAGTTCCAACTATCCTGGGTGGCCAGGGCATCCATTTAAGCAATTTCCAAAAATAGTAAATTGTTTAAAAAGATATCTATACTCAACCTCCCAAATTAACAGAATATAATTACTGACCGACTCTTTGATGACTTTACTATAGTGTCTCTATGTAAGCGTTACTCCAGAAGAAAGAAGCATCACTCCAAGGTCAGGACTCTCTTCATTGAGAGTAGGAGACCTTTATCATCAAGGTATCAAGGTAAGGTAAGCTGTACTGAAAGATTTATGTACGGAATAGGAGTCAAAATTTTTTTGCCCAATAAGAACAAATTGTTTGAGACATGAAATACCAAACTCTGAAGTACTGAAGTCGTTATCTATAGATATCTGTATGCGAGGGACGGGGATGTTTCGACCTCTGAAATGTTCCAGTCTGGGCTTCGAAAGACCATTTGGAAGGACCATTGAACACATTTCTGAGAGCACTATCGCGGAAATACTTGGAAGTAGGACGACCCTTAGGTTTACCCTGAGAAGAGGAATGAGGAAAACTGTTGGACAAATTACTCATGACATTTAACATATCCTCACCAACAGAGATGAAAGCTTGAGTTGTGTGTTTTTGAAGATGTTATATTTTTGTGGAAAATAGTATCAAGTAGAGATATGGAGGAATTGAAAGACTATGTTCTCTTCTTCAATTTGAAATGCAAGAAAAATCAGAGGTCAGATATTCTAAGACCACCATTCTAGCGTCAATTAACTGTTGCTGGGAAGGACGACTTAAAAACTGAAAGGAGTAATGAAGGATGGGGTCATCAGCATAGGATCGGATAGGTAATGAAGTAATAGAGAGAAGATTATTAATGGAAAGTGTAAAAAGTTTTGAGGACAGGACAGAATTAATGAAGAACACCACTATTAGCAGATTTAAAGGATGATTAGTGGCCGTCTACTACAGCAGCTATAGAAAGACCAGAAAGAAAATCAGAGAGAAGGATAAATTTAGAAATAAAAGCTTTGTACCTGTCCCTATTGAAGGTTTTCGAAATGTCCAGCGAGATAGCAAAAGATTCACTGAAATGCTGTAGAACGCAAGACCAAGAGTCAAAGAGAAGAGAAAGAAGATCACCATGAAAGTTATACTGGTGATCAGAGATAAAATTTGAAGAATTTGAGATGTTTCCAATTGAGATTTGAAAACTTTAGAAAGAACGGAGGTTAAAGAAATGGGGCAGTAGTTGGAAGGTTGAGAGGTGTCCCCCTTATTTGGCATAGGCTGAATGAGCTCACATTTCCAACAAGAAAGGAACGTTGAAGTAAAAAGACTCTACAAAATAGTTTACTAAATCATGGTGAGTGTTTTCGAAGAAGATGTCATAGCTGTGTGGGAGATTGTGTTGAGTAGAAAGATTGAGGAATTGAGTTTTTGAGGCATTGAAAACTACCATGTTTTCTCTGCCCCAATTTGAAATATGAGAAAGATCTGATGTCAGTTACTCCAATCCATCCTTCTTGAATCTATTAACTGCTGTTGGGAGTGGCGTCTTTCAAATTGAAAGGAGTAATAAAGGGTGGAGACATCATCATAGGAGTGTATAATAGACAAAGTAATAGAGAGAAGGTCTTTGATGAAAATTAGAAAAGAGTTTGGGATAGGACAGATCCTTAATAGATTTATAGGAAGAACTATGGTCATCTACAACAGCTGCTATAGAATGACTGGAAAGAAAATTAAAGAGAAGGATAGATTCTGAAAGATGGAAGTTTGGAAATCAAAGCTTTGTGCCAGATTCTATTGAAGGCTTTCGATATGTGAAGTGCTACACCAAAAGACTCACCGAAACCCCGAAGAGCAGAGGACCAAGAGTCAGAAAATAGGGATAGATCACTAGTAGAACATTCTTTACAAAAGCCAAACTGGCGATCAGAGATAAGATTAGAAGAATTAAGGTGCTTCCAAATCTTCCTGTTAAGGATAGATTTAAAAACTTTAGAAAGAACGTAGGTTAAAGAAATAGGACGTTAGTTAGAGGGTTGAGAGGGGTTCCCTTCTTTAGCACAGGCTAAATGAGTGAATGTTTCCAGCAAAAAGGGAAGGTCGAAGTAGAAAGACAAAGATGAAATAGTTTACCAAGGCAGTGTGCAAGCTCAGAAGCACAAATTTTGAGAACCACAGGAGGAATACAATCAGGACCATACACCTTCTTAGTATTAAGCTCAGAGAGAGCAGAAATGACATCTTTAGAAGAAATTACAATGCTGGGCATAAATGAGTTGGAGGGGGTTGAAGGAGGAGGAATAATTCCGGAATCGTCTAATGTAGAGTTAGAGGCAAAGGTTTGAGCGATGAGTTCAGCTTTAGTAGAAGGTAAAATTTCGGTTGTACCATCAGAAGAAACTAGATGAGGGAAAGAGGAAGAAGCAAAGTTAAGAGTTGACATCTTTTTGCAAAATACCAGAAAGGGTGAGAGGAAAAGGAATCAGAAAGATTATTTAATATGCGGCAGAGAAAAGAGTTTTTGTATCTTGAAGAATAGATTTTGGACAATTTTGAGATGAAATATAAGTTGTTTAAGTTTCAGGAGTTTGAAAACGACAGTAATATCTGAAGGAGGCATCCCTGCGGCGTATATCACAAGAACAAGTAGAGTTAAACCAAGGTTTGTTAAGTTTAGTAGAAGGGAAAGAATATGAAATGTACTCCTTCATGCCAAAGACAATCACCTTGGTTAAGAGCTCTGCACACTCAGAGGGACCCCTCCCAAGAAAGCAGTAATCATTCCATTGGAAAGCAGTGAAGTACAACCGCAAGTCAGGCCAGTTAGCAGCACTAGTGTCAGAAACATCTCTTCACTGAAGTCGAGAGACGTTATTATGGAACACTTGAAGAGACAGAACAAGTTACGTATATAAGAAGGTGATCAGATGAACCCAAAGGAGGAAAGAGTTTAACATTATAAAAGTTTAAGAAAAGATCAAATATATTGGGTTCATCACCAAGATAGTCAGGGATACAGGTAGGGAAGTGCACCAACTGCTCAAGGTTGTTTTTCTGCATAGAAAAGTCGAAGGTGAGTTCACTGGCTGGTTCATGTTAACTAGATAAAAACCATTTGCAGTGGTGAACATTGAAATCACCTAAATGAAGGAGAAGAAGAAAGATTGTGCTCTATTTTGGAGTTTAAATAGTCAAAGAATTTTTTATAGACAGAACAAATAAATTTAGTAGTAGAATTGCAAGAGAGCTTAAGCCATTAAGTAGAGAATTCAGTAGACTCCATATTAGAAACATAAGAGCAAGTAACATTGTTCTCATTCCTTCTATGTTCCACCAGAGCTGAATTCATATCTATTCTGAGACTATACGAATATATGAATATTACTAAAGGACTTTTTATTTGGATCCAGTAACTAATGTCTTGAAAGAGTTTCCTTTTTTAAAAAAAGTACTTATGATGATTTTAGATTAATTTTTGGACATGGTTATTGGTTTTTTGTCTTCTGTAGATGCTAACCTTTTGATTCTGCTGTTGCTTCTTCATTCCTTTATTGGAACTCACTTAAATAAGGAGACCTGGTTATGGTCTTGAAAGCTTGTGTAGTTTTAACTTTATTTTTAATGGTTTTATTTAGGCTTAAATTTATTTATTTTTTTAGACTTTCATTATACTATTTTAAGTTTTTTGGGGAGAAAATTTTATTATATATATATATATATATATATATATATATATATATATATATATATATATATATATATATATATATATATATATATATATATATATATATATATATATATATATATAAGGATTCACAGAAATTTAATTTTGGAAATTAAATTTGAATTTAATAAGAATATCTAATTATCATATATTTTGAGGTATGTGTATGCTACACAAGACTACTATTATATATATTTTGTAAAAAAAAATGGGCTATGATTTATGTAAAATAAAATCCTTCTAGCAAATTTTTTCTCATAAGTAGATTAGTAATTTCAGTTCCAGCCGGAATTCTGGTACACCTCTAGTTTCAACCTTCATGAGTTCAGTAAAATTTGATATCGGTATCATTAAATTTAGAGGTATCAGTACCAGTATTGGGTGGTTTAAAATTATTGGTATTGGTATTGGTTAAAATTTTGGTATCACTCCATCCCTACTCATGATACTCCCAAGGTTCAAGATAATACTCACTAAAACAGAAGTAATTGGACTCTGACAAAAAATGGACTCAAGAAAAAATTGAACTTGGACTAGGTTATAAAGCCAACTGGTGTAATTCAGCCGTAATTTGAAATTTGTTAAGCAGATGTAGATCCATTGATCATAAATATCTCTATGCTGGTAATACCTTATTATTATTGGCAAATTTATTATGCTTATAACCATTATTGTTATTCTTATTATTACTATTATTATTAGGCTTACCAAATCTATTATTCTTATAGTTATTATCATGCATAGGCTGATGCTGTGGTCTTTGCCCTAACTCCAAGCATTTTAGTAAAGTAGGAAAATGATTAAAAACTTCAAGTATACTAGGGGTAATTGTTTTACACTTTCTAAAAAAACCGTTAAAAATTAATCTAAGTTTTAATTAATTCAAAAAGTTTTTATCAATTTCAAGCTCTAGATTGCTGATAGAAATTTTCACTAACAGTTCAAACAGTCTAAGTTTGATTTAATTAAAAATATAAATCATTTTCAAGTTTTACATACACTTGTTGAAAATTTCCAAAATAGTTCAAAATAATATGTTTTATTTCATGCTCAAAAAGAGCAATCAAAATATTGGCTATTTTAAGCTCAAAAAGAGCAGTCAAAAATATTGATGATTCTTGCTCAAAAAAGAACAATCAAAAATATTGGCTATTCTGACTCAGAGCAATTAAAAATATTAGATATTCTGCTCAAAAAGACCTGGAGGAGGATAATTTGATGCAGTCTCTGGTGCCTTATTAAGGTTCTTCAAAGAAAACTATCACTTTGCAAATATTTTCTCTATTAGGAATTTAGATCTATCTCCAACATACTTTATGGAAGGAGAGATTGTTGTAAGAAAGGATTTACTGTCTGATCCACGAATGAAACTAGAGAACAGTTGAATGAGAAATTCCCATATATCATTGTGGAAACCCCAGTCAAAAGACCTTTTACCTTTTCTTGAGGGGTTGTTACAGTGTACGAGCATATAATAAATGCGCCCTTAGAGTGGAGAATGAAGAGATAAATTAGAATCTGTAATATTCTTTCTAATCTTTTCTATCCCTCCTAGCCAGAGACAAAAAAAAAAAAAAAAAAAAAAAAATTCTGGAGCTAGTCATAAAATTTTTTTTTTTTTTTATTTAGTGTGTGTGGAAAAGTAATCCAATATTTTGTTTAAATTGACTGATAGTTAATATTTTTGCAAAATTTTTACGAATTGAATGTGAACACATCAGACACAATGTTCTTGACACCCTAATTCCAGTCCCAAGAGTGTTGAATGAGGTCTTGGTGAGTGGATGTGACTGGGATTGTGGGAGATATTCTTTCTTATTAATATTCTTAGTTTTTGTATCTCTTTTCAGTCTGAAAAATGGCAAACTCAGAAGAATCTAGAAACATCAACTTATTAGTTGTTGGATGCTCTGAAGTTAGAATGTGAATGGATGAAAAATTCTGAGAGAAAAATATGATATAACTCTCAGAACAGAATATCAAGCCGAGCAGCGTTGCAGGCTTGTTTGGGGCAGATTAGAAGGCGAATGAAGCCTAACACCCATTTCTTCATTTTATGAGCTTAAACCCCCTATGGTTGGCATCGCACTTCAATTCATACAAAAGGGAAAAGGCAGGTAACAATTTTTAGACCTTGTCTCCATCTTTCATTAGACCCTATTCCTGACCTGAGGAATCAAATAATGAGGTATGTTTACAAAACAACCTTAAATATATGGTTTATACCTTAGTTAGAGCATGGTGTGAACAATATTGTCATTTTTTAAGATACCATCCTGAATATAACCCAGACAGGGTGAGAAAACACTCAGTACTAGTGTATGACCTTTTTAGTAATTTATGGAGGAGTGGGTACCATTGGTAGGGAAAGAACAACTGTATGGCAATTGTTACACCAAATGGAGACCATTTGCTAAATCTCAAAGAAAAATTAGGGTTCCACACACCTACTATCTGACTGAGAAATGCAATCTTTTAATTCAGATTCATTCCTGATGGACTTCACAGTAACCAAGAATTCCTCAAGTATTACCTCATTAAAAAAAGTTTGAATTTTTTTTTTTTAAATTTTATGATATATATATATATATATATATATATATATATATATATATATATATATATATATATATATATATATATATATATATATATATATATATATATATATATATATATATATATATATATATATATATATTAGTCTATTTTAGTCCTAGAAATGTCAATTTCCAAGAATTATTAAAAAATTCAGTCTCTTTCATAGATTTTTAGGCTGTGTCTTTTTAGACACAGTGGGCATTAGCTCTTTGCAACTTGAAACTTTTTTGCTAAAGTTATATTATTTTTATTATTATTAGTGTATATATACTATATATATATATATATATATATATATATATATATATATATATATATATATATATATATATATATATATATATATATATATATATATATATATATATATATATATATGTAAGAAAATTTTGACACACTAGAAGTGCCAGCAATCCTGATTCCTGCCTTTCTGGCAGGTTCTGACACTTTCAAGGCGTTTCCTTATGGTCTAGATAGCACTGTAAGGGGGAGCCTAGCAGATAGCAAGGGAGAGAGAGAGAGAGAGAGAGAGATTAGAGAGAAGAGAGAAGAGAAGAGAGAGAGAGAGAGAGAGAGAGAGAGAGAGAGAGAGAGAGAGAGAGAGAGAGAGAGAGAGAGAGAGAGAGAGAGAGAGAGAGAGAGAGAGAGAGAGAGAGAGAGAGAGAGAGAGAGAGAGAGAGAGAGAGAGAGAGAGAGAGAGAGAGAGAGAGAGAGAGAGAGAGAGAGAGAGAGAGAGAGAGAGAGAGAGAGAGAGAGAGAGAGAGAGAGAGAGAGAGAGTCAGAGAGAAGAGAGAGAGAGAAGAGAGAGAGAGAGAGAGAGAGAGAGAGAGAGAGAGAGAGAGAGAGAGAGAGAGAGAGAGAGAGAGAGAGAGAGAGATCTATTTTGGCGCCCTCGTTTTTTTGAGGGAAATTTTCTTCTTTCTTTATATTACTTTTATTTTTCAATTCACGGATGATTTTTGGTTTTTAATTCTACTTATTTTTAGTTGCACTTCTATTACGAAAGGTCTATATGAATTCAATTTAACTCTTTTATTCAGTTTTTATAACGTACAAAGAAGTTCGCCGGTAGTTAAAGCTAAATAGACCTTCCCTAAGGCCAGTCCTATTTTATTGGGACCGGGCTGTGTGGTGAAATGATGATTCATGACTTTTTTTTAAAAAATTATATTTATTTTTAAGAAATTCATAGTAGAAAATAACTAACAACTTAAATATTTCCTTTCTGAAACTTTTATAAATCTATTTATAAAAATATAAAATCTTCAATAGATTGTAGAAAAAGACAACTTAAATTTTCCTTTTATGATGAATTTTTATATTTACGGTAATTCTACTATCTATTAGTTAGTAGGTTAATAGGGTAAATAGGGAGGGATACAATAAGCTCTAGTTATAGAGTATTACAAAATGTTCCAATTTTCCAATTTATTTGTATGGGTCTTGACTAAGCATAAGAAGCCCTAAAAAAAAATATATATTAATCTTATTTCCTAACCACAATTTTATAATAAATAGAAATATGAATAAATTAATATATGATATATTCCTAAATGATTAAAATAATTCCTCATAAATAATAAGTAATAATCTAACAAAGAAAGAATAATAAATCCTAAATAAGAAGTAATAAATGAAACAATTAACCATATAAACAACAAGAAAATTCTAATTTATCATGACTGACACAGGTAAAACCTTTTTATTAAATTTAACAAACTTTTAAACTCCCTAGAAATACTAATAAAGCTTAAATAATACTAAAAAATAAAATAAATATTAATAAAATAATAAAAAACTTTTACCTTAATAGGCTTCCTTCTTTGCGATATTTTACAACCTTGTTGTGTTATCCAATATAACTTTAACCTGCTTGTTTTCCTTTTTTATATTTTCCTTTATTTATTCAAATATTTCAAAACAAAAGAAAAATTTTAAAGAAGACAAAACAATTACATAAATATAAAGTAAAACAATAGAATGGCATCAGTGAAATATGGATAAAAATTTAAAGATTAATAATTATTATTAATGATAAGTCTGACTCATAGTTCCCTTTATATGTTTCCCCCTAAATTAAGTTTCATCCAAATTTCGCAAAACCACTTGCATTGCTTTTTCCCTCCCAGTATTTGGTAATCCATGATTTTTCCTTTTTAACCGAATTCTTCCTTTTCCATCTTGTTCCACAATAAACAATAATTTAAAAAAAAAAAATCCTTGTAATCAAAAATTTTTTTTTACCTTTTTGGATAATTTCCACTAATAATAGTGGAATAAAATCATTTCTAATTAAGAATCCTTTATCTTAGGAAAGACTCCATATTCGGTGAGTTTCCTAATTGTTGCAATTTGATGGTTGGATACTGCTATTATACCACGAAGAGCATTAATCCGGTCGCGTCTAGTATGGTTTCTAGACACAGTACTTGAAACCAAATTGTCGACTCCCTCCTCTATGGCACGTTGCACAATGGGGGATAAATCCGAAGTCCCTTCTTGTAAGAAGGACTGACGAAGTCCTTGAATAGGTTCATTAACTGTAACGTTTTGAGAGATTGTGTGAGGAGGTCTTGTTCCGAGCAGAATGGGAATATTCACGGAAAGTGGTGCTATTTGTCTATTAACAGACTGGGCAGTACGTTCATTTTCACTTTCATGGTTTGATTCAACAGCAGAGGAAGAGAACCCAAGGGACTGGTTGAATAATTATATTATTGGACAGAAATTCCGGAAATTGTTCACGACTGGGTTCTTGCCTTTGAGGAATCGAAACTGATCAAATATTACGCTTTGGATGGTGGACTTGTACTCGTTCTATATGTTCCGATTGAGGTCTGGAGTTTCTGTTAGTTTCCCTCAGACTTTCTTGAAACACTCGACGGTATGCGAGGACGAAACTTCTCATGAAGTCGGCATTGCCATGGAGTCCATCAGGCATAATATTAAGATTAAGTGCCAATGACTGGGATTGCATAAACCGAACGTGTGGTGGGATCCAACCTCGCTCCCTTCTTCCTCTACGATCCCGACCAGATAAATGGAAATGTTGTTTATAGCATAATTTGCTTTAAGTATTTGTTTGTTAGTCCAGTGATAGTCATCAGTCTCAAGATCGTCTTGTAGGAAATGTCAATGTGATTCACTCAGATTTTGTACTAATCTTTTCTGATTGAATCGATACATATCTTTTATGGCAGGTAACAACAAGGAATATGGAACAATGTCTATTTTTTGACTTAACATGGGTCGTTATTTCCTCCATGATCTGTGGGACCTCAGTTAGTGAGAAGTTCCCATTTGGGGCGAACACGGTAACTCGTCGTCCAGCCTCCTCTATATTAACCTGCCTCCAAGCTAAAGGTGTTAAAGCCCACAATAAAACAATTTTGGTCTCTGGGGTCATATATTCTTGAACTACCCGGATACAACTTCCTTAATGGGCGTCCTGGGTAACTATCAATAGTTATTTCTTCTCCTAATTCATCACGGATATAATCCCTGATTTGATCAAACCTGGCTACTTCTGAGGCTCCGATGATCAGTATCATTGTTGGAACAATTTGTTTTTAACCTGGTTAGTATAAGGAAAGGGGATATGGTTCAAGGATTAGTACAATAAATAAATAAATAAATATAATATATAAATATAAATATAATAAATATAAATATATAAACAAATATACAACTTATTTTTGTTTTATTATTTTCCTTTTTTCAATTGATATTCTAACGCGGTCTTTAATACATTAGGATAAGTTGGTACATCTCCGCGGGATCTCGTAAAAGGTCTATTTATCTCGCGATTTTCCTTCGGTACCATTATTATAAGAATTGTCAATTTCATTATCATGAAAATAAATGTCATCTTCTATGAATTCACCCATGATAGAATCATCGCTGGATAAATCTGAATAATTTTTTAATTCAACTTCAGTAATACTATAATTGAGTTTATTCATTTCTAACAATCTCGGATTAGGTGAAAAAGATTTGGAAAATCCAGAAAAAGAATTTGTATTCTCTGAATCATTAGTTACGTTTGATCTATTCTTTGTATGACTATTATTAGAATTAGCAGACTCTCCTAACAAATTATCTATAAATGACATTCCTGCATATGAAACAGGGGTGGAATTTTAAACTAAAATTTGAGTCAAGATCAAAACTATTAGAAAATCTAAACTACCTTGATTTTTTTCAGTACTACGGGAACTACACGTATCTTCTATACTAGAGTGGGAGGAAGTCCTGACACCACCATAGTGTCTGGCGTTTAATATGTGTTGTCCTTGAGGTGACTGAGTGTAAATAATGGAATCATGCATTAATGTTATTAGTAGATCCTAGTAGGAGTAGTAAAACCTAAAAATGAAAATTCCCCATGACCAATATTTGAAATATCATTATCATTAATGTTACTACTACCCTTTATCTACTTCTACTGGCAACTGGTTAAGTTCTACAAGTTGTTCTAATAAGTTAGGTAACCTATTATAAACTTCCACAGGTAAAGGATTACCCACCAGAGAATCCCAAAAAGTCATCCTCTTCCTCGTTTTCCTCTATCTCTACTCCATCCAACATATCAGTACTACTATAACTACTTCTTTCCCCACTATTTAAATCTTGATCTCCAGGAAATACTACTAACTTCTTCAATAATACTACTTTCTACTTCCTTACCTGTTTCAGCATCTTCAAAGAAATAATGTCTAAAAGTTTGGTTCCGTAATAAGTATGAAGGTACACTTACCCATTTCCTCAAGTGGCTATAATGTACTTTTTCCTGTTCTTTCTTACCTGAGTGTGTCCTCTCAATTTTGTATGTTAACTCATTTTCATTGGCTTGTACTATCATGTATGGGCCTTCCCATTTATTCTGAAATTTATTTCTGGTACTATGTCCTTTGAAAATCACCTTCTTAGCAACTTTATCACCAATCTTGTAAGGTTTAAAATTTAAACTGCCTGAATCCCAATATTTAGGGAAAGCATTCACTGATAAATCATGTGGTCTTTTTAATAGGAAATCTGAAGGTGAAGTGCCTAATGCACTATGATAAGTGTTGTTATAAATTAACATCGAAGGATGGTATTTCTGAATCCCAATTAGTTGGATTCTCTAAGGCGAGACATTTTAACAATTGAATGAGACTACGGTTAAATCTCTCACAAATGCCATTACTTGAAGGATGCAATGGTGAGGTTTTAACATGTTTGATATTGAATTCTTGTAAAACAGTTTGGAATTCAGAAGAAATAAATTCAGCTCCATTATCAGTTAATACTCGAAGTGGTACTCTTGGTAAAAATGTCATTATCCTGTGTTTCAACATGGAAGCTACGGTATTCCCCTTTTTGTCTTTAATAGGTATCACTGCAGCCCACTTGGAAAAGTGGTCTATAAAAACAATACAATATTTATAACCAGAGTTGGTAAGAGGAAACTGTATTAGATCCATCGCGACAAGATCAAAGGGATGACTGGCTATTATTTTAATCATAGGGGGCGTAATGTTTGTTGAATAAGTCTTCAATTTTTGACATAAAGGGCAACATTTAACCACATCCGATATGATCTGATTAGTTCGAGGATGCCAAAAATGGCGATATACCAAATCTATCATTTTGTTGCGTCCAATATGGGCACAATTAAAATGCAAATTTACAACTAGTGTAATCAATAAATTTAATGAAACAACAAAAAGGATTTTTTTGGACTTATTTTTATAATATAATAATTCATTTTCAATTACTAAATTATTTACATGAGGTCTAAACAGTGATATGTGTTTAGGCCAGTTTATTTTTAAAGTCTTGTCTTTTAATGATTTGACTAATGAGATGATTACTTTGTCTGTTTTTTGATCAGTTAATATTTCAGTAACGTTTATGTTTGAGTCTAAGGGAGGAGAAGTATCATCAATTAAGGGTTGAATAGCATTTATTTGTATAATAACATCAGGTTTAATTCTGTTATTCACTATTTCAATGGGTTTGAGAAAATTATAATGGATACCCGCTAAACACTTCATAGTACAAACTTTATCAGTAAACTTACTTCCGTAAATTAGTGGATTTTTATCATTATAATAAATAACCACTTTGGTTTTGTATAATTGACTGAAAGCCTCAATTATTTCCGGTATTGGAACTTGTCCATCTAATTTCATCAATCTAAGTTGTTTTCTAATATGTCTGTTAGCCAATTTATATTTATTAATATTTTTAAGTAATTCGTCAACTGTTTGTATACGTAATTCATGATGATATGTGTCACAATCATATAAATACAAAGAAAAACATTTGAACATGGCGTCTCCACCGCCAGAAACTTCCACCAATTGGAATCCCTCTGGAATGTATCCACTAAGATTAGTGCACTTTTATCCGATTCTGGTACAGAAGAGCATGGAGATCGTGATAGTGCATCAGCAACGATATTATTTTTTCCCACAATATGGCGGATTTCAAAGTCAAATTCATAGAGTTCTTCCATAGTGCGTGCCAATCGGCCATCAATTAAACTCATGTTCTGTGTATAAATAAGAGTCATATGATCAGTGTAAATAATGAACCTTACTCCTCAGAGGAATGCCTTTAATGACTTCACCGCCCATCTCAAGGCTGCCAATTCCTTGTCTATAGTGCTATAATTCTTTTGTGCACCACTAAAGGTGGTCGATATGTAAGCAATAGGTCTCCGAACTTCATCTTGTAGTTGTGACAGACAACCACCAGCTCCAAGGTCGGAAGCATCAACGTGCAACTCAAGGGGTGAAGCCTCGGGGCTGTAATCAGGGAATCCCAACAACTCTGGACTGACTAGAGCCGCTTTCAATTGTTCAAAAGCAGACTGACATTCTTGGTTCCATATAACTTTTTTTTACCTCCAGTTTGAGATGACAAAGGTTTAGCGAGAATTGAACAGTTAGGAATGTGACGCCTGTAAAAATTCACCATTCCTAGAAATTGGCGTAATTGTTTAACTGTGGATGGTATTGGGAAGTTTAAAGCTCCACTCAAGTTTTTCTCCAAAGGCATGATACCTTGTTTGGATATGTGGTGCCCCAGAAATTCTACTTCCTTCCGGCACAGTTTTGTTTTGCTGGGCTTTAGTTTATAGCCATTTGGCTTCCAGGGCTGCTAGAACCTTGTTGTAAAGTATTCAAATGTTCTTCAATGGTTTTCCCCAAGACAATGATGTCGTCCAAATATACCATTACATTTGTCCACGGTAACCCTGCTAATGCTAGCATCATTCCCCTTTGGAAAGTGGCGGGGCCATTCTTTACCCCAAAGGGCATCTTTAAGTACTCATATTGAGCAAAAGGGGTAGAAAATGCTGTCTTTTCTATGCTTTCTGGATCCATGGCTACCTGGTAGTACCCCTTTACCAGATCTATTGTAGAAAAGAAAGTTTGTCCGTACATATTATATATCATATCTATTAAATTAGGGAGAGGAAAAGAGTCTGTTTTAGTAGCTTCGTTCAATTTACGGTAGTCTATACACAGTCGGAGTTTTCCATCAGGTTTGCGGACCGGTACTACCGGAGCAGAATAAGGAGACTGACTTGGTCTAATAATATTACTTTCTAGTAATTCTTTGCACTCCCCTTCAATCTCCTGGGCCAAAGGCCCTTGGAATCTTCGAACTGGTATTCTAATAGGTTTATTGGTTTCCAAGTCAATATGAGGATATTGGTACTGACTTGGTCTGAATAATATTACTTTCTAGTAATTCCATTTAATACCCCTTTACCAGATCATTGTAGAGAAGAAAGTTTGGCTACATATTATATATCATATCTATTAAATTAGGTCTTCTTCGTTCAATTTACGATAATCTATACACAGTCGGAGTTTTCCATCAGGTTTGCGGACCGGTACTACCGGAGCCGAATAAGGGGACTGACTTGGTCTGATATTACTTTACAGCAATTCCTTACACTCCGCTTCAATCTCCTGAGCCAAGGGCCCCTGGAATCTTTGAACTGGTATTCTAATAGGTTTATTGGTTTCTAAGTCAATATGATGGGCGATATTGGTAGCTATCCCCACATCATTATCACCACGACTCAGTGCATTCGAGTGTTTCAACAAAATGTTGATCAATGTACTTTGCTGATCTTCTGTTAATGGTAAATTTTTGATTTCAAATTCTTCAATAAGTCGTTCAGGGGTCCAATAATTTCCTAGATCTTCACTGGTTAATGAAATCTGATTACTATTGATGGGAACTACAAAATTGTCTTCAAACGGAGTGACCTTTCCAATCAAAGCATGTTTGCGGAAGTATTGGTCTTTCTCGGATAAATTTAATACTGCTATCATTTGAGTTTTCTCTCTAATATCTAAAATCCCTGGAATAAATTCCAAAACTGGGTGATCCACTCCGTTAAATTCAATTATAGGGTAATCCATAGTCTTATCTCTGGAATGTGGGATAACAATGGAAATAAGTTTACATTGGTTAGGGGGCACTAAAACAGAATCCGTGGTGATACAGTTATAAAAAGGTATTTTTCTGCTAATGTCCTTGGCTAAAATAGTCAACGTATTTTGTTCTCTATGAATTAGTTCTCTACTGGTCATATCTGGCAAAAGGTTATTTTCTTTCAAAGAAATTGCTCCAAGAACAATATGATGGTCCATGAATTCTTGGGGAACTATATATAGTTTAACTATTTTTGTTTTAATACCGCATTCGAAAACAATAGGGCATTCTATTAATTGTTCAATACTGATTCTATTTCTGTTACCAAATCCACTTATTGCGGAGACATCGGTTGACGGGAGCAACCTGAGATCTGGTCTATTAAGGAGAACAGCTGAACTAACAAGACTTACTCCAGCTCCAGTATCAATCATACAGTGATAATATTCTGAGATTTTTGAACCAAGAGCTATATTAATCACTAAGGGCTCTATATCTGCTCGGCATAAATTTATGTCAATCACAGCCAAACCACTATCATCCGAAACTCTTGTTTTGGATGTATTACCAGGTTGAGCCTTATCTGATGTCTTAATGGTCCTCCCCACAGGTTGGCTCTTATCTGTGGAAGCTATCAGTTTAACGGTTCTTCTTCTAAACAATGTCCCTCATAATGAGCGGATCCACAAAATCCACATTCATCAATGAACCGTGTTTTTGAACGTGCCCCTTTATTAACAAAAACCGAAGAGCTTATTTCAGGGGGTGTGGGATCATTCAATTTCCTTGTCGTTTCTTGTATCTCCATGGGGATCCATAGGGTTTGTCTTTCCCAAACTTTGGGTATTATTATTATTGTTGTTATACAATTTTCTATTATCACAATCAATCCCAAAATGTGGACCCTTGCAAAATGGACAACTATTCCTAGATTTCGGCAATGGTCTTTGTGGTGATTGGGTAGCTCTACACTCAGATCGTATGTGTCCCTTTTTCTTGCAATAGGAACACACTCCCAAGAATTTGTAACACTCATCCATTTTATGACCTTTAATCCCACAATAAGTACAAGAAAGTACTTGTATGTCTGATGGATTTCCATTAGTTTTCGGAATTACTCCGCCTTTTAAGTCCACAATGTCTGTTTGCATTGGTTGAACTAATGATTTTTTTCGAAGGATATCTGACCATGATGGTTGTTTGACCACCACAGTGTCAATGTTAATTACTTCCACACTACTATCCATGTTCACGGGGGGTTCAATAGTTGATCTATGTTGTTGAATATTATAATCATATTCATATTGATCTGCAAGTAACACGAGTTGTTCCCAAGGGACCTTTCGGTTAGTTAACACTTCATTTTGAACAATATACTCCCTTACTTTCTTCTCAATATAAGTTGGGAGGCTTAAGAGAAAGGCTGTGCGCAATGCATCATGGTTTCTAACATCCACTCCAGGGAATGCCTTACTCGCAAGCTGTTCTAGTCTTAGAGCCAACATATTTATGCTTTCCCCTGGGAGTCTATTTGCATTCATAAACTCTTGGAGTCTTCTATTATTCTTATGGCGTTCTTCTTGTTGGAACCATCTTAACATGATGCTCTTTATTTCTGAATAGGAATCAGCTGTTTTGTTTATAACTAAATACAATTTCAGGAAAGATCCTTCCAAATAACGTTCCAAAAGTTGGCTCCAATGTTTCTGTGACCCTGAATAATGGTACTGACAAAAGTTTTCGAACTGAACAAAGAACTTACTCAAATCCTGACCGGCCTCATATGAATACTTACCAGGTGGTACCGCTTTAGGCCTTTGTGTATTCTTTACTAATTCAGCTAACATACTTACTGCATTTATTAATAAGGATAACTGTTGTTTCATGATTCCCATCTCTGATTCATGCACTATCCTACTACTATTTTCTCCCATGTTTGTTTTATGTTCCTCTACCCTGTTATTAACATGCAAAACAGTTGTGAACAGAAGTTCGTTTATTAATGCTACCTCCACTACTAATGCTACGAATAGGAATGAACTTCTGTTCAGACTGAAAAAGACACAGTGCTACTGCTAATACTATGAGAAACTTCAGGAAAATATGTCATGCCAAGTACTGCCGGAATATTACCTCTACTAACTACTGTATTAACCAATAGTGTATCTGTGGACAAAGTCATAGGTAATTGGGTTTCAAAGGGCAATGTCATGCAAGGGTTTAGTCCTGTAGTCCTAGGAAGTGTATTATACGTTGGGACGGGAGGAACAAAATCTAACCCCATTACAGACCCTTGTGCACCCATCTCTGATTTCCCATGTTCTACCTTCCTTTCTAATTTTTCCGAAATAGTATTATACTTTTGGGTTAAATCTCCGATAATTTTATTTACTGCCTCCACAACCACTACAGTATCGTCTGAGTTTGTGGTAGTGGTGGTGGTGGTGTCAAGATTTACTGAATTAAGGTAATCCTTCAATGATAAAGAAAGAGGTATGTCCATGGTGTTAAATTTTTTAAATATACAACAACTTCTATCAATGATTAATAACAATTCGCATGAAACTTTACACGAATTATTAATTGAATTTACATAAATATCTAAGGTAATTATATTCACACAACCCGGTCCCTGTTCGGGCGCCAAATGAAAATCTCTATGTAAGGGGGAGCCTAGCGGATAGCAAAGGAGGGACCCTACACAGAAAAGATCATTAACTAAGATGAGAAAATTTACAAGGAAGGATTCTGAAGGGGAGAAGATATAGAAGGAAGAGAAAAGAGAGAGAGAGAGAGAGAGAGAGAGAGAGAGAGAGAGAGAGAGAGAGAGAGAGAGAGAGAGAGAGAGAGAGAGAGATGTGATTCAGATCAGGTCAAGAAGAAATCTATTTTTGGCGCCCTCGTTTTTTTGAGGGGAATTTTCTTCTTTCTTTTTTACTTTTATTTTTCAATTCACGTGATTTTTGGTTTTTAATTCTACTTTTAGTTGCACTTCTATTACGAAAGGTCTATATGAATTCAATTTAACTCTTTTATTCAGTTTTTATAACGTACAAAGAAGTTCGCCGGTAGTTGAAGCGGAATAGACCTTCCCTAAGGCCAGTCCTATTTTATGGGACCGGGCTGTGTGGTGAAATGATGATTAACACTTTTTTTAAAAAATTATATTTATTTTAAGAAATTCATAGTAAAAATAACTAACAACTTAAATATTTCCTTTCTGAAACTTTTATAAATCTATTTATAAAAATATACTAATCCTAGAATATGATTGTAGAAAAAAAACTAAACTTAAATTTTTCCTTTTATGAAATTTTCAATTTATGGTATGTAATTCTACTATCTATTAGTTAGTAGGTTAATAGGGTAAATAGGGAGGGATACAATAAGCTCTAATTTATAGAGTATTACAAAATGTTCCAATTTTTCCAATTTATTTGTATGGGTCTTGACTAAGCCTAGGAAGCCTAAAGAGAAACAATTTATTAATTTCAATTCCTAACCAATCCTAAGCAACAATTTATCAATGAAATATGTTAAAGTAAATCTTTTAGTTTAGTTTAATTAACAACCCATTTGAAGTAAATAAAACACTTTGTAATATATCATGTTTACTTAGAGAAAAGAAAAATATCATAGGTTACATTACATACTTGCTTGGTTAGTAACAACAAAAAAAAAACAGATGGCCAAGTTGCCAGATTATTCTTTACATGATAAATAGTAGCTAAATAAAGAAATGCTCTATAAAAATAATGAATAAACAATATTTTCTTCAACACTCTCCCTCATTGTTTATTCTATAAAGGCTAGTCCATTCCGAATTTTTCATTCAGGATCATGAGTCTTGGCTTGTGTAGTGGCTTTGTGAGTCCATCTGCAAGTTGATTTTCACTGCTAACCTTAAGTACCTCAATTTCATCATTCTGAACTTTTTCTCTGACAAAGAAATGGCGTACCTTTATATGTTTAGTTCTTTTGTGAAATTCTGGATTCTTGCTGAGTTTGATTGCTGCTTCATTGTCAATCCAAAGAGTGGGCTTCTTGTAAACTTTTGTGATCTCTCCTAGAAGTCGATGAATCCAAACAATTTCCTTTGTTGCTTCACTAGCTGCCATAATTTCAGCTTCTGTTGTTGAAATTACAACTGAGCTTTGTTTCTGACTAGTCCATGAAATTGCGCCTCCAGCATATAAACATACAATTCCAGTTGTTGAATGTCCTGTTTTCTGGTCTCTAGCATGATCTGCATCACTGTATCCTTCTAGATGATTCTGTTCACTATTACTTCTATAAATGATACCTTTTTCCAGAGTACCTTTCAAGTATCTAAACACTCTTTTAACCTTTGTAATTTCTTCTTTTGATGGATTATCTACACTTCTGGCAAGATAACTGACAGTAAAAGCAATATCTGGTCTTGTTCCTGTTGCTAGATATAGAAGAGCTCCTATAGCTGATCTGTAAGGAAAACTCCCTGGTTTCAATGTCATGTGTAACTTTATCTTTTATAATTGGAGTTGACACAGCATTGCAATTTTCCATACCAAATTCTTTTACTATTTTCTTTGTGTAATATGATTGACTGATTTTCTTTGAACCATCACTTCTTGATTCAATTTCAATTCCTAAAAAATAAGTTGCAGGTTTATATGTAATTTTAAATTCTTTCTTTAATTCTTCTAAAAAATTTTGTGATTCTTCATGACTTGTTGATGCAACTAATCCATCATCAACATATAATGCAAGTAATATCTTATGTCCATTCTGGTCTCTTATATATAGACATGGGTCAGCTGTACTTCTTACAAAATTCAGTTTTGAAAGGAATTTTCCAAATCGTTCATTCCAACATCTGGGTGCCTGTTTAAGCCCATACAAACTGCGTTTCAATTTGCATACTTTGGTTGTCCCATCTTCAAAACCTTCAGGTTATTTCATATATATTTCTTCTAATAGGTTTCCATAAAGAAATGCTGTTGATACATCAAACTGCATCAAGAACATATTTTCTTTAGCTGCTACACTTATTAATGTTCTCACAGTACTCTTGTTTGCTACTGGACTAAATGTTTGTTCATAATCAATACCCTTGCTTTGACTATAACCTTTTGCAACTAATCTTGCTTTAAATTTGTCAATTGTTCCATCTGAGTTTAATTTTATTTTGTAAACCCATTTACTTGCAATTGCTCTTTCTTCCTGGTGGCAGTTCAGCTAGTTTCCATGTTTGGTTTTCTTTCAATGAATTGCAATTCATTTTTCATTGAATTGATCCAATTTTTCTTTTGTTTACTTTCCATAGCTTCACTATAATTTTCTGGTTCTTTCATATCTTCTTGATAAATACATACTGTAATCATCAAATCTTGATGGTTTTGTAATTGTTGCTCTATTTCTTAATATTCTTGTATTTATTGTGCTATCCTGTTCTATAATTTCTTCTGTTTCTGAATCAGATACTATTTCTGTATCAGATTCTGTTTCTGAATCAGATTCTATTTCTGTATCAGATTCTGTTTCTGTATGAAATGGATTTAATCTAATTTCATAATTGCTATCTTCCAATTTTGTGTTTTCTTCACCTAATATTGGAGGGGAAAGTTCTTCTTTTTCAAAAATTACATCTCTACTTCTGAATATTGAGTTATTTTTCAGATCATAAATTCTATAACTTTCATCACTATCATACCCAATTAACACACCTGATCTTGCCTTTGGGTCCAGTTTTCTTCTTTTTTGATCTGGAATCCAACCACTGCATGGAGTTCCAATTATGCGTAAATGCTTAATTCTGGGTTTTTTATCATACCATATTTCATAAGGCGTTTTCTCATCAATTGATGATTTTCCAGTCCTGTTAAGAATATATGCTGCTGTGTTAATTAATTCTGCCCAACACTTTTGTGGAAATTTTGCTTTTGAATACATAAGGGATCTGGCTACTTCAACTAACGTTTTATTTTCTTTTTCTGCACCTCCATTCTGTTGTGAAGTGTAGGGTGTTGTTAGTCTTTGTCTCACACCATATTTCTGTAAGAGTTTTCTTATAGATTGATTATTAAATTCTAAAGCATTATCACTCAGGAATTCTTTGAATGGGTGCCCCTGTACTCTTGCTTCTGTGAGTATCTGCTTTAGCTTTTCTATAACTTCTGATTTTTCTTTAATAAAATATACAAATCTCATTTTTTAAAAATCATCCTTGAAGCATACAAAATATCTATAACCTGAATAAGATGTCACTTGAAATGGTCCACATACATCTGCATATAACAATTCTCCTTTTTTTCGAGCTGTTGGCCTTTTACCAAACTTCTGATGATGCATTTTTCCATTTATACATCCTGAACAATTTTTGTCATCAAGGCAAGTTTCAATGTTTAGCTCTCTTTTGATCAAGTTTCTTATGTGTCGTCTATCCTGATGTCCCATTCTTTCATGATATAGCTGCAGCTTATCCTTTTCTTCTAGGACATTTACTTCTGGTGGTGAAATTCCTGCTTTCATTGCAACTTTGAATAGGCCTTCATTTGGTCTACGATAGCCACAAAAATAGTTTTTTCTATCTACCATAAAACTACATTTGGTAGGTCCAGAAATAAATTTGCTACATGGATGTTTATCATGTGCTGCTAATACTGAAAATAAATTTTTCTTAATATCAGGAACATGCCAAACATCATTCAAAAATAATTGAGATATTTTTCCATTTACTATTGATTCTACCTCAATTAATCCATGTCCTAACACATTTGCCTCCTGACCATTTGCTGACTTAACTTTGACGATATTATTAAACTCATTATAAGTTTTAAAGTAACTTCGCTCATTTGTTACATGTTTTGTAGCTCCCATTATCAAAATACCATTTTCTTTATCATCTTCAGAAATAAATACTGTATCATCTACAGCTAGCGTAAACACATTAATTTCTGTATTATCTATTCAGAATTACTCATATTTCCAGGCTTTACTCTTCTTTCTGACTTTGTTTGCTTTTCAGGTTTACCATCTGCAATCCATTTCTGCAATCTTGGATCCAGTGACGTTTTTTGTGGCAATAATGGCATGGATATTTCTGACATTTATCCATTGTTTTGCTTTCTCTATGATTTTTCTTTATCATCACAAGAGCTTCAGGATTTACTGATTCAGCCTTTGATGCCATTTTATTTGTTTCTGTGCATAGCCAATTTACCAAATTATCTATGTTTCTTTCTTTATTATTAGTATGTACCATAAGCCAAGTAGTTTGAATGTTTGAATATTTTTTTGGTAGAATTTCAAAAATTTTGCAAATAAGAAATATCTGTGGTAATGCACTTTCCTTCTTCTCTTGAAGTTTCACAATTTCTTCTTGAAGAATACTCCAAAGCTGTCTTATTGAAGATAAATTTCCAGCCATATCCAATTTCTCATTCAATTTGTGGGCAAAGAAATTTGAACATATATCATAGACTTTGTTCTCCTCAACACCCGCAAAGAGATTATGAAGTTCCTTCCATACTTCATCTGCCTTCATCAGATTTCTTATCTGAGCTCTAACATTTTGGCTAAGGGTTGAAACTAACAAAAACATTACATCTGATTGTGTTTTGTTGAATTTTTCTAATTTCTTTCTGTACACATTTCTCTCTTCAACTGTGGCTGTACTTCTGGGTTCTTGTGGTTTTTCTAATTTTCCATTGATTGCTTCTGTTGCATCTGGAATACCACTCAACTTTATCTGTATAAGATATTTCCAATCATCCCAATTTCTTTTGCCTTGAAGAGGATCAATTTTGTGTACTAGGCCTGATTCTTCCATTCTTTTTACTTTACTTCAAACTGGGCTTGCCAATAAGAAACTAACTTCTAACTACGGACTGCTGCCATGTTAAAGTAAATCTTTTAGTTTAGTTTAATTAACAACCCATTCAAAGTAAATAAAACACTTTGTAATATAACATGTTTACTTAGAGAAAAGAAAAATATTATAGGTTACGTTACATACTTGCTTGGTTAGTAACAACAAAAAAAAAACAGATGGCCAAGTTGCCAGATTATTCTTTACATGATAAATAGTAGCTAAATAAAAAAATGCTCCATAAAAATAATGAATAAACAATATTTTCTTCAACAATTTATCAATGAAATAGAATTTATCAATGAATGAATAGAATTTATCAAGAAATAGAATATGAATAAATTAATATTTGATATGTTTCTAAATGCTTAAAATAATTTAAAGTAATAAATAATTCCTTAATATCTCATAATAAGGCATAAATAATTCAATAAAGTAATATGTACATAAAGTAATATCTAATAAATAATAGTAATATCTAATAAATAATAGTAAACCATAAATAAGAAGTAATAAATGAAACAATTAACCATAAACAACAAGAAAATTCTATGATTTATCATAACTGACACAGGTAAAGCCTTTTTATTAAATTTAACAAACTTTTAAACTCCCTAGAAGATACTAATAAAGCTTAAACAATACTATTACTATAAAATAAATATTAATAAAATAATAAGAAAACTTTTACCTTAATAGGCTTCCTTCTTTGCGATATTTTACAACCTTGTGTGTGTTATCCAATATAACTTTAACCTGCTTGTTTTCCTTTTTTATTTTTCCTTTATTATTCAAATATTTCAAAACAAAAGAAAAATTTAAAGAAGACAATTAAAACAATTACATAAACATAAAGTAAAACAATATAATGGCATCAGTGAAATTTGGATAAAAGATTTAAAGATTATTATTAATGATAATTCTGACTCATAGCTCCCTTTACAGCGCCAGGAGACCAACCTTGAAATTTTATGATGTAGATGCTTCTACGGCTTTCCGGGCCTCAAGGTGACCAACTGCCACTAGGTGGGAGAAAAGTATATGACCTAATAAAGTAACTCCTCCACGATTGGAGAAACATGAAACAAACGTACTCACCAAAATCCATGACCTTTAGGAATCCTACTAGGGAATCTACCAAAAATAAAAAAATTCACAAAATGGGTGCTAATAACAAGATGAATATAAAAATTATTTTTTTACATATTAGCTTTACAAATACATAAACCTACACCTAACAATTAAATCAAGAGGCCTCAACTATCTAACCTATTACTTATTCAATTATTGTTTAAATATAGCTATTCCCTAACCAATTTAAATATAACTAAAATATATATATAAGCATAATCTTAAGAATAAATATTATCAAACTAATAAGAATTGAAAACTTTAAATAATATCAAATTAATAATGAAGATATTGAAAAATCAATTAAATATAAAAAAATGATAATGGTCAAATTAAATACTAGTTAATAAATAATAATGTCTCAAAGACAATTTTAAATTAATCAACAATGGATAACATTCATTAACAAAAATTGTAAATTTAATTCTCCAGTCTATATTTTCACAAAATTAGGTTATCACGTTAAACGGAACTATTACAACTCTTTAACAGTAATTGGATTCTTACCACAGTTTAAATTGGTCTTATAAATTTAGACACTACAGTTTCCTCAAAGGATAACTTGAATTATTTGTTTTAGAACCTCTAAGGTAAAATTTAAATCAAACCCACTAACTTTGGCTCTCAATAGTGGAATGTTTGGTGGTCAACTAGGAACAGGATTGGATCCTTGACTCTTGCTGGAATCTGGTCTTGTGTCCCCAAACTGATTCCCTTTAAAAATAAAGCAGACCAAAAATTTGCTCTTATTCAAGTTTTATTTCCCTAAACTAAATGAACATATTCTATGATATTTCTTTTACAAACAATTTCAAATTTAACTTGATGATAAATTATCACTTTAAGAGCTCAATAAAGTTATCAGACTAAATACTTGATTTATTTTTAATTTGACTTTTTCTAATTTATTCTTTATGACATTTAGATCCTTATCCAGTCTATACTTTATATTTAGATTTTTACTTTAAATTACTTTATATTTAGATTTTTATTTTAACTTTTATTGTTACATGTAATTCATAATATTCTCTTTGAAGTTTCTATCCTAAAACAAGCTTAATCAATGTATGGACTTACACTGAGTAAGGGCTAACACTATTTCAGATGAATCCTTTGGTATTCTTTGATCTTATTCAATTTTATTGTTATTTCTCTTCTTCTTTCAACATATAATTAAGCAATCTCTCAATTTCTACAATTTTCCAACTTAAATTTTTCCTGTTATTTTATTTCTATTCTCAGGGGAAAAAAAAACAATGAAATTTCTTCTCATACCTCCCCACCCGTCAAAAAGGTCTTTTTTGATGCACCTTCATATTCTTTCCTCTAAAGTATAAACAATTTATTACTCAAAATAAACTCTCCCCTTTTTTTAACATTATTTCTGTGTTTCACAAATGTGACTTATCTTAGATAAGATTTAATTTAAATTAAGATTAATTTACAATATGAACAAGATTAATTTCATAATAAGATTTACTTCACTATATCTCTCCATAATCCCCTTTTTTTTTTAATAAAATATATTTCCCTTTTTCATTTTCTCCTCCTTCTCTCCAAGAGATATGGGTGAACAAGTGGTAAATCCAAGCATGCACCTCTTGAACAGGTATATGGTCGATCGTTTCTATTCATGTACTAATATTTTCTTCCTCCAGCATCATAAGTGTTGGAAATTGGTTCCTTCTCAAGTTATTCAAGTCATAAGTTATTATATTTGGTTCCATTATGGGGGAAGGTAAGATCATTGCTTCTGTTAGTTCCCATCTTCTTTCAGCTTCTTCCAATAGGTCTGAAGTATCCCATTGTAAAAATGAGTTTACTTCCCTTTCTTCATCAGTTATTATTTCTTTGTGAGTGCTATCTGTTCCATTAGGACTATCCATCACTTTGGAGGTTGAATGAATTTCTGTGACCAACGCTGCATGCTGTTGGGCAATGATGACCAATTAGTCTCTAATCTGTTTTAATTTTTCCTGATCGACCACAAATCCTTCAAAGAAGGACTCTTCATCTTTTTCATTTTTGTATTCTACTTCTGGTAGATCCACTTTAGTTTCTTCATTTAATGGTTCCTCTAAGGGCTCTTCTATTTCCACAGGTTGTATATCATCCTCTCCTTCAATGGCATACTTTTGAAATACAGGGTTGTTCCTTAGATATTCTGGAGGAATCTTCCACTTCCTTAGTTGTTTATGATGGACCCGATATGTTCATCCATCCTTCTCTGATTCAATTACATAGGTAACTCCGTTAGTTTGAACTTGTATTATTTTATATGGCCCATAATATCTTGGCCTAAATTTGTTTAAGGTGAGGTCACCTGGCAAATTTACTTTTAATCCTACCAATTGATCTAGATCATATGATTCAAACTGATGATGGCTTTCTTCCCAACATTCATCTACTCTAGGCAATGGTAACCCAGTACTCAGAGTATGGGCCCGTTTTAAGATATTTTCACATGGTGTCATTTGTGTCTCGGAATGTATTGTATGATTGTAGATTAAGACTACCTGAGAAAGATCTTCATCCCAATAATTAAGTCGCGTAACTGACATTCTCAAATACTGGCTCAGAGTCCGGTTAACTCTTTCCACAGCCCCATTCGAAGCGGGTGTATAAGGTGTAGTTAGTACATGCTTAATGCCTTGATTTCTTAGGGATTCTTCGAACTCCGGTCCAATAAATTCTCGTCCATTATCGGTTAGTAAACGTTCGGGCGGTCTAGGTAAGAACGGTAGAAATTGATGTTTTACAACGTCTGTTACTGTGGCACTTTGTTTATTCCTTAAGACAAGAGCCAAGAAACTGACTCTTGATATTCCCAAATCTCTTGTGAGATCATTGAGCTGTGCTTGTCCCAATGGTTTTAACTCATTGAAACTAGATGAAGGTTGAGTTAATTTTTAGGAGTTGTCCTCAGTGCTTATCTTATCAGCAAAAATTTTTCCAGATTTAAGCTTAAAAGTTTGTCTGGAACTGGAATACCTGAACCATGTAGGATTGATTTTATAGCAGATAGTACATTTGAGTATTTTTAAACAGCGTGCTTTTTTTCTTGATTACTCCTGAAACAACAGATTGACATTTATTAAATCTG
The DNA here is from genome assembly GCA_009176605.1 of Armadillidium nasatum. Taxonomy (NCBI): domain Eukaryota; kingdom Metazoa; phylum Arthropoda; class Malacostraca; order Isopoda; family Armadillidiidae; genus Armadillidium; species Armadillidium nasatum. The sequence continues at coordinate 34,541 of SEYY01001022.1, forward strand.
GAAAGGCATGAATGCTCACAAATTGTGCATGTGTGTTTGAAAGTTAAAATAACATTCCCCCAATTTACTTTTCCTTGTAAGTTTGTCATGGAAAAGTAGTAATCTGTTCCACACCATAGGTATGCCAAAAGATAATTGCATTCACATTTCATTTACTCCATTTTCTTAGATATTCAACACATGTTTGGCAGCATATGTGAGTAGCAAAATTTTTAATAGATAATACATTAAATATTGTATTATTATAATAAGTATTATAAACTAAATAAATTGAATATTGTAAATATTTTTGTTAAGGAAAACAAAAATATTTATACTTGTGTGTTAAATAAAAAATAAAGCTGTATTATACTATATTTTGTATTATTGTGTTAAAACTAAAATTGGCTTATATGTATCTATAGTTATTTTTTTTTATTTTTTTAAAATTTTTTTTAATGTATCTCCTCAGGTGGGCAAATGCCAGAGACCTACTAATTTTCTCCAGAGTTGGGAAATGTTGGAATCATGATCAATTAATGGCCAATATGTCCTGATACACGACATTTAAAAGTGTGCAGGTCAAAGAAGTTGGAAAAATATGTAAAAGTAGTGTGTTCCAGACTTTATCAGTAAAGTACATGGGTTATTCCACATCAAATCAACACAAGATTTTAACCTCACCATCTCCAATTTCCAAAAAATATTCAGCAATGCTTAACTGTATGGAGACAATGAATAATACCAAATTTCAGGAAAATATTTCAAACCATTTAGAAACTATGCAAAGTTTGAGAAAAATCTTGCAAAATATGAGACCAGTATATATATATATATATATATATATATATATATATATATATATATATATATATATATATATATATATATATATATATATATATATATATATATATATATATATATATATATATATATATATATATATATATATATATATATATATATATATATATATATATATATATATATATATATATATATGATCTGACTGCTGTCGAATTCGGACGTGTTAGAAACAGCTGAGAAAGAAGAATAGAGAAGATCCAGAGAGAGGATTGGAAGGGTGGTCTGTAGTCTTCTGACGAAGTGTTGAATTTTTTTTTTCGTCTGAAGAAAGAAAAGAATAGATTGAATGCAAGAATCCAGATTGTTATTTATAAGTAATTGAAAAATTTTATAAGTCGAAGAAAATATTTAAAATTTTTATTGAATTTAACATTTGGAATTAAAATATGTTGAATCAAAATTAATATTTTAACTATCAAGAGGAGTAACAAAATTTTCGAAAGAGGTCTTTTAGTAATTTTAAATCAAAATCATCTGTGAAGCAGCAAAATTTTCAAAAGAGGTCTTTTAAGTAATTTTAAATCAAAATCATCTGTGATGCAATAAAATTTTTAATTGAAACTTGTAGATAACTTCTGTGGTCGAAAAGGATTGGGATTTCAACGTAGTCAGAACAAATGAGGAATAATTCTTCGCCTGGTTCTAGAGGCTGGGAACCTTTTAAACCATTTTTTTTTCTTCCCAAGTGCGGCTGCAGGAATATGAAATTTCTGCAGCTGACACAACCCTGCATCTTGTGGGATATGGTGTAGAGTATAAAAAAAAAAAAAAAAAAAATATATATATATATATATATATATATATATATATATATATATATATATATATATATATATATATATAATATATATATATATATATATATATATATATATATATATATATATATATATATATATATATATATATATATATATATATATATATATATATATATATATATATATATAGATAGCAGTTCTTCTAGTAAAGCTAGAACAATGAGAGTGGTTTCATTTTGTAGCATTTTTCAAGGTCTTTTCAATGATATATAATTTTTTTGTAGAAGTGCATGATTAAATATTTTCAAACAAATTAAGAAATTACCTTATACATATGTCAAATGTCTGGCAAAGGTTTAATTATGGAATGATGAAGGCTTCATATTTTAAAATATTATTACAAACCAGGGTTTTTTACAAAAATCCAAAATTTTGCCTAATTACAACCTACTTTTTTATAAACTGATTTATGTAATAAGATATAGAGAAATATATATATATATATATATATATATATATATATATATATATATATATATATATATATATATATATATATATATATATATATATATATATATATATATATATATATATATATATATATATATATTGTGAGCATATCTCTATTGCTAATATTATTCACAGATAGCTGTCATGGAAGCTCATATCCAAGTAAAAAGAAGCTAATTATCCGAAATGAAAAAAAAGAATGGAAAACGCTCAATCAAGATTGAAGGATCTTCACTTCATTACTTCATTATAAAGATGAGCATTTTATGATTTTTGTAGTTTTTCTTACTTTTTCTTTCTATTTATTTTAGGTATCATATTACTTACTTATTAATTGAATATGTACACAAAATAAAAACTATTGTAAACATTCATTATAAGAAAAATAATAAATTCAACAAACAATTCCAAAAAGAATTTCGTAGTTAAACTGTATCAACAAACCGTTTCGTGTGAGTTTTTTTGAAGGTTTTTATTTCACAACATATACGTAACGAAAATTTTTATAAGTTAAATTATATAAAGGAAAATTCTTAATTTCTTTTATAGTTCCGGGATAGGAACTACATTCAACATAGTCTTATCTACTTTTCTTCAAGAGTCCTTTTCCTTAATTGTTCCTAAATAGTTAGAAGTGACAGCAGGATTCCTTTATTGATTCACAACTCTTCAATAAAATTAAACATTCCTGTCAGTTCTTCACTAGAACCCTAATTTGTTCAACTCTTAATTTCTTTCTCAAAGTTCTGACCGTGTTGTCAATATTTTCATTGTTCATCATTCTATTGTATTATATTATCTACAAAGTAAAAATCTTTAGAAATTCTGTGTTTTCCTCTACCTCAAAATAAACCAAGAACTACAGAACCAGTTCTTGTTATATCTTTGTTGTCATTTGCTCTTTTGCGTGATCCTCCTGAAATCTCAGAAAACCTGAGATCCTCTTTTCGCGAAAGCAGACTGCGGCATCAACCAATCACCTCGTTGAAGAGGATTTAACACCGATACCAACCTCGCCTTACGACAAGGAGAAGAGAGCGATTCAACTAGGTCACCTAGAACCGCCTCCTCATCAGTGGATTTAAAACCAACAGTGGGTGAAAATTAAATCGCTTCTCTTTTTCAATGTAATTTAAATATATTTTATTTTATTTTTGTCTGTGGGAATATTTGTCCGTTGTGATATTCCTTACAGAGAAAAATAATTGGCGACCCTGCCAGAATTACGAAAAGAGTGTTAAAAAAAAAACCTTATAACAGCGATGGCAGAGAACACAATGATGGATAATGAAATCAAAACCAACGTGGACCAGCTGATTGAATTTGATACCCAGTTACCATTCAACACTAATGCTGCTTCCACGCCAGAACATTCTGAAGACCAGAGGGGTGAAAACTTACCCGAAGCTCAACCCGGGGATCAAAATGTGAAAGAAATGCTTGTGGAAGTCATTAGGTATACTCAAGAAGTTGATCAACGATTTAGCAAGCAGAATCAAACGATACTGGAGTTATTATCGGCTCGCTTTGATCCAGTTCCGTCTGCTGCACCACCACCATTACCTGAGCGGTCCGTACGACCGAAGGAGAAGAAGCCGTCGGTAGCAGTAGCTTGTGAGGTTAACGGAGGAACTCAACCACCGTCGCTACTTACCTTTATACCTCCAAGACAACCGATTATGAACCCCACAAGTGCACCCCGTATCTCAACCAGTACCATGACGGATAGGCAATTCCGGGAATTCGTACAAAAGAGTTTAGCTGCTCAGCAAGCTCACAGCGCGATGGTTTCCCAGGCGATATCCATTATGGCACAAATGTTTAATAAGCCTAAATCTAACAAGGCTGTGCCACCAGCAAAACTTAACCCTGACTCAGAACAAGACTTGAAAGTATTCTTTCGTGAATTCGAGGAATATTGCTCTCTCCTGTACCCAACCTAAAAACAGGACTGGTTAAGGCTCTTGGGCTCATATTTACAGTCCTCATACCTCGCCCTCGCCCCCTACCATCAACTCCATAAGGCGGACAAGTCTTATGAAGAAATTAAACAGAACTTGCTTGATCTTTTTAATAACGAAGACAGGGTAAGACAGGAACGAGCAGTACATGATTACATGACTGCTAGTATGCGAAAAAATGAAACCGTCAAGATTTTTGCTATCCGTTTGTTGGACCTCGCAAGGAAAGCGTACCCCACCACTTCAGCAGAAGCTTGTAAAGAACATGAGACACTGCGTCAAGTGTTTCTTGCAGCCTTGCCACTTGCTATTAACAAGGAGATCACCACATATCTCCGAAATCACGAGTGGTTGTCTGGAACCAAAGTTTCCTTTGATCAGTTAGTAAACCTAGCTGATAGGCACCTTCAGGACTTAAAGGGACACGCTCAAGTACCCGTGCCTGAAGTAATAGATATCTCTAGGGTTGTGGCTGAATCGAGACCCCAACAAAAGTTGTGGACGGATGTGGTGAAGCGTTGGAATCCTTCTTCCAATGCCCAACCACCTCCACAAAGACCGGTTGAGAAAAAGTCCTCAGAAAGGAAAGGAAAACGTCAAAAGAAGTCTACGGGAAACCGCAGTCCCAAATTCGTTAGGGACAAACCGCGTCGTAATGAAAGCGATAGCTCGAGCTCGTCGGGACGGTCGGAAGAACGTAGACAGAATAATCGTGCACGTAAAACTTCGCAACGACAATCTAACCAGTGGTGTAGTTTTTGCGATAAAGACACGCACTCAAAGGACACTTGTTACATACTCAACAACAAATGTTCCATATGCAGAGTGGGCACTTGTCCTACAAGTGTTCGCAATATCAACCACGACAACAACAACAACAACAACAACAACAACAACAACAACGTCGTCTTTCGGAAAATTGTCCCGCATGTAACCAATACGGTCATGTGGGCAAGTATTGTCCGGAATGGAAAAACCGACGCCCAAGACGAGAAAGCAATTCTCCACCAAATCAAGGAGGGAACAGAAGAAACAATTCGCGCTCTTCAAGAAGATCATCAGCAGAAAATAACAATGCCACTGGTGGTTTGCCGGCGCGAAATCAACAAGAGCGTCCTTTAAACTAATTGACCCCGTGACTGAGGGGCCAGTCACGGTAGAAGGGTTAATTACTCCTTGTAGGAGTACCCCATTAACAACGGAGTTAACCTCCAGTATTTTAAAGGAAAATAAGAGTGAAACCCTAATTCTACAATTTTCGAAATGCGAGACCCAACCTTTAATGGTGGCAGTAGAAGTAGTAGACTATCCAGGAACTTGTTTCCATTCCTTAATAGATAATGGAGCAGAGATTAACTTAATAAAAGAAAGTGCTGTTTCATTAATGAATGGTATACAACGATATCCATCGGTAGTCGCAAGGGTCACAGGCGTTGGAAATGCGCGTATTCCTATACACGAGTTCGTAATCTTACGATTAAGATTCGAAACTGGGTATATTTCAACTTTGGAAGAATTTTACATACTTCCAGATTCCGCTATGGATAACTCCATGGTCATTGGAGTTACGCTCCTACGAGCAAATAACTTATTACCTGATATGTCAACATATCAATTTTTCCAGAGAACCGGAAATGACTTCGTGGTAATAGCAACAGACCCAACGAAATCAACTTATCGGGAGGTCATTAACGCAAGGAATGTGGAAATTCCCGCTAACCACTTCAAGATCGTAGATGTCGAAATGGCATGTCGAGGAACCAACTTTCCTATTTCGACAATGTTAGTGGAACCACCAGAAAAAGTAGAAGTGGAAATCGTAACCGGATTGGTTAATAGCGAAGAACCGTTTCGAATTGCTATCTGCAATAAGAAAGACACCTCAAGGTTTATACCAAGAGGACAAGTGTTAGGAATCGCAACAGAATTACCAGAGAATAACGTAGAGGTTTCTATAAATAGGCATCAACTTGATTCAACACAACAATCAAGCATCGCTTATTGGACTCGCGACAAGATCATTGAAGAGTTCAAGATTAACGAAGTTAACGTTACTCAAGAGCAGAAAGAACAACTGATCGACCTTCTTCAATATCCTACCGTTTTAAGTATGGATGATGAAGACGTTGGATTAGCAACTAACATCCAACATGAAATTGAATTGGACACCAACATCCCAATTCATGTACCAGTTCGAAGGTTTCAGGGACCATTAGCTCAAGAAATTCAAGAACAATGTGAAGAGTTGGAGAGAGGGAATATCATCAGACCCAGTTACTCTCCATATTCTGCTCCTGTGGTACCAGTACGTAAGCCTGACGGGTAAACTACGGCTTTGTATTGACTACCGTGCCCTCAACAAGCACACAAAAGCGGATGCCTTTCCCTTGCCAAACTTGATTGACTCCATATACAATATGAGTGGAGCCAAATTATTCACGACAATAGATTTGGTAAGGGGGTATTATCAAATCGAGATGGCCAAAGAGTCAATAGATAAAACGGCATTCTCAACGTTGTTCGCTCACAACGAGTTCCTTCGGATGCCTTTCGGGGTAAAAGGAGGACCAGCAACCTTCCAAAGAGGTATGATGCTCGCCTTAGCAGGAATACCTTGGTCGGAAGTAATGGTATATCTCGATGATTTGATAATCCGATCAGAGACCTTTGACCAACATTTAAGCTCAATTACGAAAGTGTTGGGGTCGTTACAAGCAAATGGTTTTAAGTTGAAGCCAGGAAAGACTAAATTATGTCGTGAAAGTGTTCAATTTTTAGGACACTTAATTGATCCAGAAGGGATACAACCGATAGATAAAAATTTGAGTGGAGTACTTAACTTTTCCACAACCAACAACAATAAAACAATTACGGTCTTTCTTGGGTATGGTGAATTTCTATCGAAGACATATTCCCGATTGGTCAATAATTTGTAAGCCACTTTTGGCTCAAGTCGGGGGTAAAACAGTTAACTGGACTCCAGAATGCCAGGAGGCATTTGAGAAATTAAAATCAGCGTTGGTGGAGCCACCGACGTTGGCTTTTCCAGATTATAGCCCAACAGCTCCACCATTAGAACTACACGTTGATGCTTCGTCAATTGGAGCAGGAGGAGTCTTATCACAAACTGTTGATGGCGTAAATCGACCCATATCTTACATCTCGAAAACCTTTTCCAAGTCTCAACTAAACTACTCTACAACGGAAAAGGAGCTTGCAGCATTGAGATGGGCAGTTAAAACTTTACGACCATTCCTGTGTTCGAAGAAATTCATTATTTTCACTGACCATGAGCCTCTGGTATATCTTAATAACATGGCGGCAGTTGACGGACGTATCGCGCGTACACTGCGTGATTTAACAGATTATGACTATGACATCCGCTACATAAAGGGTAAAGATAACGTAGTAGCCGATGCGTTGTCCAGATCTCCAGTGGAGGTGCTTCCAGAAGATCACAATGATCAACTGAAAATTGTCCCCATTGAGGAAGTTCAACCTTCAGGTTTCATTCCTGAAGGGGTATACAGTACATTTAATGCCAGGAGGAGGAAATTCCTTATTTCAATCGTTTTCCATGTGGTTGGAAGGAACACCTGATAACCATATGGATATTAGAGAAACTGTAGCGGAGGAACTTATCAAACACCCCGCTAAGTATCAACTGAAAGGCAGGAATATAACAAAGAAGCTGAAGTTGCTGAAATTACCAGGCCAACTTCCAATTCCAGAAGCAATCTTGACCTTTGCTAATATATCTAATTGCCTTGTTCGAGTTTTCTACAACGACAACAATCCATTAACATATGGAATTCCTGGTGATGTCTGTAACTTACAAAATGTATCTGGTATACATTTTAACTATCTTGAACCATGCAAAAAGAAAAGCGTCAGAATAAATATCGTCAACATTTGTCAATTAACCATCGACGAGCTTGATGAATTTTTTAGTGCTGATGAAGAGGTAATACTTGAAGAACAATTTAAGGACAATGTTCTTTGCAAATTGAGAAAAGCATTGGATCCATACGAAAGCTCAACTTTTCTTGAACATGGATTAGAAATCTTTCGTCCATATCAACGACATCTTTTCTTGTTTGGAGATTTAATCTTCATCCAAAATGATAATAATCCACGAATGGTAATATCCATGCCTCTTCTAATTCGGTTACTTTTGGATTTACATTTATTAAATGGACATTTGGGAACACCGAAACTTATTGCATTGGTGAGAGAGGACTTATGGCATCCAAAACTTGCTAATGTTGCTAGTGACATTTGTAAGTCTTGTATGACATGTCAACTTAACAAAAATATTCCTACTGTGATTATTCCGCCTGTTATGAAAATAACGTCTTATCCGTTCGAATTGTTAGCAGTTGATTTGTTACAATTACCGCGAACTTTTCGAAACCACTCTTATGCTCTTGTAGCAATTGATCATTTCACTAAGTATCTCTTTGTCCTACCTATGAAAGATAAGTCTGCGAAAACCGTCAGCACAACGATGAAGTTTAAACTTATTTCGTTTTTGCCACGGGTCCCGCAGAAACTTCTTTCTGATCAAGGAACTGAGTTTACTTCAGTACTTTTTAACGAAGTATTGGAGGCGTTTGCCATTGAGCACGTATTGGCATCTAGTCATCGGCCACAAACGAATGGAGTTACGGAACGAGTAAATCGAACCATACTACAGACTTTGCGAATGATGATTCAACAAAACCCAACTGATTGGGATTTGTAACTACAGCAAGTAGTTGTAAACTACAACAACACTTGGCATTCAGCGATCAAGTAAACTCCCAGTGACTTCTTAGTGCAACAACAGCATTCATATGCAAGGAGAAATCCTTGTTTACGGCAACATTGGAAGTCACTTGCTTAAAGATTTTCACCACTCAACATTGGTGATAAAGTTGCGTATAAATCTCTGTTTCAAGGAAATCTTGTAACGAACAAGTTTAAACCTAGATTTAAGGGACCTTACGTGATTACTAAAGTATACGACTCAACACTCGCATACTATATAGCCAAGTACCCAATCGCTGAAAGGGAAGGTGTCATACAGGCTCACTTCTCACAGCTCCGAAAATGGATTGATGTTCCCAGATATCTCTTACGAAATCCTTATTTCCGCCAACATCTACAGAATCAACAGAATCAACTTACACCACAACAGGATGAAGATTATCAACAGAATCATGCGGAAATCAACGAAGAACAGGGGGAGATATCAGATGAAGAATCATTACCGCCGACTCCAACGGTTTTACCTGAGGAGGACAGTGACGAGGATGACGATGGTTTTTCATTCCAACTCGCTGAAGAGGATCATCACTTGTTGGAGGAGTTGAAGAAGAGGCAGATAGAATGTGAACAAGTGATATTTAGACTGATCGATAATGATTATTCGACCTTCTTGTCTGACTCATTCAGAGTTTTACAAGAATCTTTTGACAAAACTTTAAGAGCAAATACAGATTCTCGGATTAACTCCGAATTGAACGAGTCAGCCGATATATCTAACATAACTGACAATAATACTACAAGATTTATACAAACCGATCTAACCATACCTCCGGAATAAGAGGAGGAAAAAGAAGATCTGTTCAACGATAAATGAATCATTTGAAGGATTTTGTCCGTTAGATTATTCGGTAGATCAGGATTCATTTGAAGGATTTGTGCCTAAGGCTCTTTCCACCATAATGGAAGAACCTGATAGTTATTATCAACTGAATTTCAGCGATGAATTCAATGATAAAACGGCCGATTCTTTTGAAGGATTTGATCCGAAGGGGTTCTATATTGAGGAAAATTATATGGAACTACAAGGACATATAGAAGCATCGCCAATGGAGGAAGAAACTCAGATGAACATCACCTGCTTAGAGATGGATTCAGGAAAACAAGAGCCTTCTCCACCACGACTGCAATCCCATGGAGATGCCCCACAACATGATTACGTCATGGAACGTCCACTTGAATATCGCCGACGTTATCAAAGTTAAGTTAACGACATGCGCCGTGGAATGTGTAATCGCGTTAAATTAATAGTGCGAATATTATAGTTCAGTGTTGTGAAAAAGTGTGATTTATATATAAAAATAAAATATCAAAAGTGAAATATAATTCACAAAACACAATAAACAACATATAAAATTATAAATCACAAAATGCATGTTCAACATAACATATACATAAATTATAAATACATGTTTACAAAACAATACAAGCATGTTGACAAATTGTGTAGAATAGACTAAGTAATTAGTAGTTATTGATATTAGCTCTAATCTAAATTTTCTACTCTAATTGTTGTATAAACATTTCATGTAATTACTACCATAAACTAATATATATATATATATATATATATAATATATAGATAGTTCTAATTTGTATTAAAAAATGTAGTAAAAGAAAAATTAAATACTTTACTTTAATATTTTCAAGACTGAATTATTCATGAAATATAAGGTTTTTGAAATTATTATTTATATAATATTCAGATAGTTTTGTCTTAAACATATAAACATTTGCATTTGTATAAATCTATGTAATAATATGTTTGTAAAAATAACTACAATATATATATATTATATATATATATATATATATATATATATATATATATATATATATATATATATATATATATATATATATATATATATATAATTATCTTTTCAGCATGGCCAGGGTTGAGAGGTACTTCTGAAGTCAGAGTGCTAGTAAATATGAAAGAGCAAATGCAACAAATTTATAACATCAACTTATTCGTCTCGTGCCACCCCGGCGCCGACTTATTGTTGCTAGGG
>SEYY01001022.1:45545-101107 GCA_009176605.1 Armadillidium nasatum
GAAATAGTCCTTCCTTGAACCAAGCATCTTATCCTTGAGTTGATCTCCTTTCTTCTCTTTTTAGACTTCTTCTTTCTTTTCGAACTAACAAATATGTAGTTCTTGCAGATATCTCTAAAGCGTTTCTTCAGATTCGTCTGAAGCTTGAGTCCGATCGCAACAAATTTTGTTTCTTCTGGGAAGAGAAAAGGCGACTACTCACTTATCGCAATGCTACAATCATATTTGGATTGACAGTAAGCCCACACGCATTAGGGGCTGTCATTCGGCACCATGCTCAGAAATATCCTGATGATCTTTGTACTTCCATCCTTCAAAACAACCTCTATGTTGACAACCTTATATTCACACATTCGTCTTTGGACGTTTTGAAAGATATATTTCTTCTTGCCACCTCCAGAATGAGTGAAGGTGGTTTTGATCTGCGTTCGTGGAGTTCCAATAGTAGGGAACTCAGAGACATTTTTGAAAACAATGATAAATTGTCTTCTCATCGAAGTGAAGAAGAAAGAGTTCGGGGCTATCTGTACAATACTACATTGGATAGCATTAAGCTCAGTGGCTTCTCTCTCAATCAATTTTTATCTCTTTTATTTTGTTTTTAATAATTTCTTCTAAGATTTTTGGAAATGGTTCTGAGATATTGAAGTTAAGTTGTTTTGGTATTAATGACTTGGGTGAAACTTTTTCTTCTAAGCACTTCCTTAAAAAGCTTTCTTGGACCTTTTTTAAATGAGTTTTGATGTCATGGTCACAGTATTGAAAGTAGTTTTTCTTTAAACTGTAGTTACCATCCAGATAGTGATAAAGTACGGGATCCATATTGTATACAATTATTTAGTGCTAATTTGATTCGCAATGTGATATTTATTTAAATATTCTTTTTCCCTAACAATCCCTTTTTTAAAAACACACAATTATTTACACACAATTACACACCTACTAAGTATCACCCAAGTCACTAATACCAAAACAACTTAACTTCAATATCTCAGAACCATTTCCAAAAATCTTAGAAGAAATTATTAAAAACAAAATAAAAGAGATAAAAAGGGAAATAAACTTTTTTTTCGTAAATCCTACAAAAAGTTCTTAAATCTTACAAACAACAACCTACAGCTAAACAATGCCAACATGGCAGAAAAAATGAAAGAAAACTTAAACAATAGAAGAAACATAGCAAAACGGAAAAAACAAAAATCACTATATGAAAAATTTCATCTCATCTTCAATAATAGCCCTTGGTTAAAAATGAATGCAAACACAATCCTCAACCTGTCATCTATAAATTTAACAAAACTGGAAGAATCAGTTTTAAATTACGGACTCTCTTTCGCAATAGACACAACTGACCCTCTCCCTGAATTGATTATAAATTTTGAACAATGGAAGAATAAAAACCCAAGCCAAACACAAATAAACCCAGATATTCTACTTGGATCTTTACTCGAGAAAATTTCCAACACTCACAATAGATTACCCAAGTGCTTCAATTTAACTAAAAGAAATCAAAAAAGGAAAAAGGATATAATCATCATCTCAAGATCTGATAAAGACTGCAAAATTGTCATTTTGGATAAAACCTACTACACAAATAAAGCACTTGAACTTCTTGCAGACGAGAACACATACATTAAACTAAAAACTAACCCTTTGAAAACTTCGCAAAATCTATTCAACAGGCAACTGAAAATAATCCTTAGTAATAACGAACCATTATATAACAGATTAAAATCCCATAATAATCAATTAGCCAAATTTTACGGAATACCCAAAACCCACAAAAATGAAATCCCACTACGCCCGATCATCTCAAATACAAATTGCATCACATACAAACTATCCAAATGGATAGCTTCCCAATTACTTCCCCTATTAGAACAAATATCAATTTCTCACTTAAAAAACTCACAACAACTTAAAAATAAAATAGAAAAAATAAATATGACCAACTACAATATGCTGTTTCAATGTAACGTCATTATTCACAAACGTTCCGGTTGAAGAGACCTTAATGTTATTAGAAAACTATGTAAAGTTACACCAAATCACGTTTGAATTACCTCACTCATCAATCAAACATCTCATCAATCTAGTAACAGAGCATTCACATTTTTCCTTCAACGATCAATATTATACGCAAAAATCAGGACTTAGTATGGGATCTCCACTCTCCCCTATAATTAGTGTATCTTTCTTGAACTAATCGAAATACAACACATTTTTAAGTATCCCGAATATAATCAATGCACTTGGCTACGCTACGTGGATGATATATTATTTATTCATCCAAAATCCTTTAACATTGAAAAATTCCATAATTTTATTAATAACATAACTCCCACTATTAAATTTACTATAGAACATTCAAAAAACAACACATTACCATATTTAGATATATTAATAAATTGGCAATGACCTACTAATATAAATCTCTCTATATATAAAAAACCTACACACAACCCTAAATATATACACTGGTATTCAAACCATAGTACCAAAATTAAAAAAGGAGTAATTATAACCTTAACTTTAAGAGCACTACGTATATGTAGTCCTCAAAACCTTAATTATGAAATTAAAACTATAGTCGATACCTTCACAAAGTTATCATACCCTCCAAACACTATTTATAGTAGTATTAATAAAGCCAAAAAAATATTTAATAAAGAGGTAAATAACTCAAACACAAAAAAACAACAAGTTTAATAATTACAACGAAACATTAATACTAAATTCCGATGTAAATATGAAATTTGAGAACATTAATATTGTAACTAAATATAGCAACACCCTGGGTAAATTATTCAAACCAAAACTTGACAACAAATTGCAATCCGCCATCTATGGAATTCCATGTAACTCTTGCAAGGAAGTTTATATAGGAGAGACCACAGACATTAATAGACGTAGGTATCAACACTCATATGATCTTCGCACTTATAACCAGTTCTCACCATTAATATCCCATCTGCAAAAAGAAGGACATATGATTAAAATAGACAACTTTAAAACACTAAAATATATTAACAATCACAATTTCCGAAAGTTTTACGAAGCATTCGCAATAAAAAATAGTATAAATTTCAATCGAGATATCTGAAATTACAAAATAGACAATATCACAAACAACTATTTGAAGCAGTCCTTATCTTGTGACAACATTAGGCATACCTTGGAAGAATGGGCGGGAAAGAAAGAATTAAACAACCAACCAATTCGGAACTCATAATTAAGAAATAAAGTCAACACAAAAACTCTTCTCTTGACATACCCTGAAAGAGGTGGAGGGAAAATATTCCACGAAAGCTAGGATTTGTCAAATTTATAAGAGTATATTATGTTACCAATAAAGTTGATTTAAATAATTGTGTGCTTTTAAAAAAGTGATTGCTAGGGAGAAAGAATATTTTAAATATATATATATATATATATATATATATATATATATATATATATATATATATATATATATATATATATATATATATATATATTATATATATATGTACATTATTGAAATTACCTAGTTTAGTTTCAGGTGGTACTCAAATTTGGACCCTATTAGTGTAGGTTTTACTCCACCAGATAACCTCAATGCCTTGATTATTTAATAGACATCCTCTTCTGCGACTGTAAGCATAAGGAATATCCCCAATATAGTAAATATTTTGTATAAATAATACCACCTGCAAGTCAGGACAAATGGGAAAAAACTTACGCGGAATCTTCGAGAAAGGGCTTGAACTTTTCTTTTTTTTTTTTTCTTGAAAGAAATTTGTTCTTTCACCGCATCTTCCGAAATCTTGCTCCGAAAACTTGCAGATGTAATTTTGTAGATGTAGTTAGTCTAGATATTGGATTTCCGTCAAACTTTGCCTCATCAATTCGTAAGTTCAAGAAAGGAATGGAAATTAGAGCGCTCTAGAAAAAAAAGGACTGAGAACGAATTAGACAATATTAAGACGCATAAGAAACCCAAGATCGTAGAAAATAGTTTCAAAGTAATGAAAGCAAAATTTACAATAAACGCAATCTATTTCGTAGATTACGATTATTTAATAATTATACGCTTTTAAGAAGTCAAATTAGGTTAATGTCAAAATCGATAAAGTCCTAATTTTTTGGACTGAAAGACGAATGTGTATACTTCAATATTATTATATAAAACTCAATTACATTTGAATTTTATAAAAGATTCAAGATTATTTGAAATGGTGAAAACATGTATAAATATTTCACACAGAACACTAAAATCCTTCTTCTAGGAAGGCAAAATGCAAAAGGACGTTTTTTAAATCAAGCTCCCTCCCTTTTTAAATTCCCAGCAAGAATCCTCCCAAAATTCTTACCTTACAGGTGGCATCTAGCTACTTTTAACTTTAAATTTTTATATCCTCGGGGGGAGGGGATGACTCCATTCCTTTTGTGAATGGAGACATAAGAAAAAATTTTAAAAAATGTCATAATCGATAGTACTGGAATTCTATTCCAGATCTTCTTCTGAATCACTTTCTTTAAAGTGTACCCTGGCAGCTAATGCAGCCTGACGAACAGGTCGCGAGGCATTTTTAGGTGACTTCGAAGAATTCTCCACTGAAGGCGATGACGACGGAGCTGAAGCAGGAACAATAGACGACGTTGAAGACGAAGATGAGGGAGTCATCGAAGAATCATTACCACCATGAGTAAGGGACAACTCAAGCGGGTAGAGGTGTTTGATAGAATAAAGATTAATTTTTCCCCCTGGAGTTCTTACGAACACCGATCGAACCTTATCATCTCCATGAACCAGCTGTGTCAACACCCATTTGCTAGAATGGTCTTTCCTTTGTGGGGCTGCGTATGAGAACAACGTCGTTCACCTTAACGAGACTGTCCCATCTCATCTGGTATAAATCACGGCTAATTTCACGGAGACTAAGGAGATATTCTTGGTACCACCGTCTCCTGAACTCCTCAAATAAAGACGAAGATTTATTTAGAGATTGAATCAACGCGTTTCGCGCTGACGAATGAGTTTTCCACTGTGATATTGTTTTGGCATTATCTTTCAGCACCATACTCGTTCTAGATAGAGGCTTTAAGAAGCAGTTGGGTGTGAGAGGAATCATATCATTCGAACTCGACGTGTAGGTTAGAGGTCTTGAATTAAAGGCGTCAGCTATTTCAGAAAGAATTATAACGAAATTAAAATATTCCATGGAAGACTTGCCGATAGTCTTCACTAAACAACTTTTCACTACTCTTATCATCCTCTCCCACATACTGCCTACCCATGGACTATATAGAGGGATTCGACGGTGAACTATCTGGTTCTTTCGAAGGAATTCCCTCCCGTTTTCAGAAACTACGAATAGCTCGAAGGCGTCTACTCCTTGCATAAAAGAACGAGTATTGTCACTGTAGACGACATCTGGGACTCCATATCTGCTGACAAATCTCTGAAATGATTGAACGAAAGCTTCAGAAGACATATCTGGTATGAGATCTAGGTGTATAGCACGTATATTTAGACACGTAAATATCAATACAAACATTTTCTGAGCTTGGGCAGATCCCTTCACTTTCACACACCAGTGTTTGGTGAAATCTATTCCAACATGTTTGTATGGACGAAATAGTTCTACTTGAGCTTTCGTAAAATTAGTAAAACGAGGGTACTGAAAAGCGAAGTTATGAAATTTTTTTGCAGACGATACAATCGGAAATTACCTTCTTGATTGTTGCTCTCGATGCAGTGATCCACAATCCTTTTAACCTTAGATTGGTTAAGGTGGCTTGGATCCCTAGATGCTTACACTCGAAATGAGCATTTCGTATGTACAGATATGTTAACCAGTGATTCTTTCCCAAAAGAATGGGGTTTACAACATCAAATTGGTAAAAATTGGATCGTGCCAACCTTCCTTTACTCCTAATCAGATCCTGGTCATCCAAGAATAGATCCAGATGATTGATCAAATCAGGAGGTGAATCAGAAAAGAATGGATCATCTCTGGCTTTTCTCAAAAAAGTACGTTCCTCTGGGAAAGACTCCTCTTCCATTTTTCTTAAACAGTACAATCGTGCAAGAGAATCACAGACAATAGATATTTTTCGAGAGACGGCAAGAAACTTAAAAAGAAGAGCGCATATTCTTAAAAGAGTGTTGAGATTGGAAAGTTTCTCAAATTTTATCACAGGAGGCACCTTTGCTTCGTGTACGATGGAAAGCACAAGTGATGAAGAGTCACTTTCCATAGATGTCACTTCAGACCCTGGCCAGTATATCTGGGCTGATGACAACCATTCTGGACCATGTAGCTAGAAAGATAAATTTTTCTGAAACTCGGCTAGAGTCAAACCTCTAGTAAGTAGATCTGCTGGTTCTCCTCTGAACGAACAAATTGAAATTTTGGGAGAAGATGTTGTTCTTCCTTTAACGATGAAATCATTTTCTGGATGTCCTGAATTCTATTCTTTATAAAAATGCTCTTATTTTTCCTTCCACCGCGAAGGACCCATGCAAGACTGATTTGGGAGTCAGAAAATATGTTCAAGTTGTTGAACTTTGTATCAGGAAACCCATTCAAAATTTGTGGCAAACATTTGAGAGCCAAAAACACCGATAATAATTCAAGACACGGCAGGGTCCTCCCTTTCAAGGGAGCTACCTTTCCTTTTGACAAGAGTAATCTCGGGGCTTCAGAATTAAAGGAGACATAAACGACAAACCTATAGCATGATGAACTTGCGTCACAAAAGATATGCATAGATAGTTCGGAGCTTTCTGTTTCAAAGCAAGAACGACGGAATGAAATAGTTTTCAAAGAACGAAGCTTCTCCTATAAGTTTCTTAATTCGGCGTCTATTTCATCGTCCCACCCCATCTCTTGTTCCCACGTCTTCCGCATAAGAAGGGAAGTGAAGGGAAGGAACAAAGACAGAGGGTCGAATACTTTTGAAATCTGAGAGAGAAGCTGTCGCTTCGTGTCGGCAGAAGTAAGATTAAAGTCACTCAGTTTGAGGGTATCAGAAAAGTGTCAAAGAGATAGCCTAAGACTCCCTTTTCAGAACTTGAGTGAGAAGAGATTTTATTCTCTGATTCAAATAAATTTCGAAGTTCGTCACAATTAGAATTCCATGAGCACAAATCAAATCCACCTTCACTCATACGAGTAGTAGTTTGGTAAAATATGTCGTTCAAGGCACTAACAGAGGAATTTGAAAAGATGAAATTATCCAAATATAAGTTATTCTCCAATAAAGAAGAACAAAGATCAGGTGGGTACTGTTTCGCATGGTGTTTAATCACAGCACCCAATATATATGGACTGACGGCCAATCCGAAAATGATTGACGTGTATCGGAATGTGTGAAGCACTCCATCCTTCTCCCAAAAGAAACAGAACCTATTGCGGTCTTCCTCCTTTTTGAGATGGATTTGCAAAAAAAGCCTTAGAGATGTCATCTATTACCACATACTTATTTGTGCGGAATTGCAACAACAGGCGAAATAAGGATGCCATTAGATCCAAACCGGGATAGCATGCCTGATTTAGAGATGGAGAATTCCCTATGCGTAGGCTGCAATTAAAAACCGGGCGAATTTTTGTCGTAATTTGCTCAGCGGTCTTTATTACAGGTCGATGTGGTATCCATATGTAACGATTGAAGACTTTATGGGACACATGAACAGGCTCGTTAATACCATCAGCCAGGTACTGCCTAAATATATTACCGTATGCTGAGACAAGATTTTGTTTTTGCAGCTTCTGGGCGACTCGACGAAGAGCAGCAAGAGCAACTTGATGGTTAGAAGGCACACCTCTTCATACCATGGAATTTCGATATGGTATTTACCCTCCTTAAACTCAATACTCTCAAGGAATCGATTATTGTAGATAATATCAATTGAACCTTTGTCGGTTTCTTCGCAGATTCCTATTGATTCAAGTTTGTAAACATTTTCTAAACCGATATCAAGGTCCAAGTCAGAGTGAGTATGCAGGAGGGGATCGAAGTATGAAGGTGTAGGATCCACTTTATGATTTACTACGCTTTCGGGAACATTTTTGACTATCTTAATAAGTGAAAGGGGCAACGAACTCGGATGAGTTGGTTTTCAAGATGATGTTTCACTCTGTAGTCTGGAATTATCTTGATGAAAAATAGTTTTTATTTGTGATGGAGTTAAGAAACTCTTAACAGGTCCGAAAGGAATGTGACCATGACTAGTGTCTATGGTACTACCCTTCAAACAATTTACTACTTTAAAATGTTTCAGGAGACAGAGAACATCTATTCCTAAAAGACATTCAATATTTTTACATGATCGCTATGGCGGCAATGATGGTAGAAACTATCTGCGATACTGTACCCATTATGTCTGATGTTAAATTCCGCTCCCATTAACCCCTTGACCTCGAAGCCGACGTCAAGGTCCGGGTCAACGAGAACAGGAACTTCTACGAATGAATCACAACAAACGTTAATTTTTAAGTCGATTGGATACATGATTCGAGTTTGCTCTCCTAGAAAAGTCTTTATAGTGCTTCAACTTTGAGGAAGAGAGTCTAGACTCACCCCTAACTTTTCCAGGAAACTACCACGAAAATAACTCCGTTGAGAACCGAAGTCAAGAAGGGCTCGCACTGTTACCATTTTATCCCCCTTTTTTATTTTGAGGGCCATGGTGGGAAGAATATTGCCAGATGAGGAAGATCCTGTATTGATACATAGATTGTAACGATTAGTTTCTTCCTCAACGGTGCCTTGTGAAGATGAAGAAGTTGATGATTCATTCGCAGCACGGTGACGATTACTCTTTCCCTTTGCCTTTGTATTTGAAGAACAAAGGGCATATATATGAAGTTTACTCTTACACAAGATACAAGGTCTACTGAGTCCGTACTTCTTGGCCGGACACTGCAGGGTGACATGCTTTGCACTTGAACAGTTAGCACAGAGTCCTAATTCCACGCAACGCGCTCTCCTATTTACTGAATTTGAGTAAATCGTACATGACGTCATGAAATGTGCTCCCTCGCAAAGTTTACACTTCACTAAGGTTGCCTCAGGTTTTTGACCAATATTCTGTTGAGGAGAGGTGTGTTCTTGCTTGAAACTCTGCGATGTAGAATGGAAAGAAGATTGAGTTTTCTTTCCGCTTGCAATAGATTTTTTATTCGAAATAGGACTTGAAGGTGTGTAATTTTTCCTTCCTCTTATCTTTTCTAAAGATTTAAGAATAATATGATATTTATCAATAATAACATTGATTGACGGATATTCATCCTTTGTATCAAGTTTGACTTCCCTTAGAAAATTGGAGGGCAGTTTGTCAGCTACTATGTGGCTTATCAGCTTACAACACGCTGAACCCTCCTCCAAAAAATCCAAGTCAAATTCCTTTAGTTCATGTAAGAAGACACGCACTTCAGATATGAATGCTCTAACTGTCTCTAGATTTTTGTTTTCTAAGACAGGAGCAGTATATATACGGTGTAGAAGAGAATCAATGATGTATGGTACATCGAGATATAAATCTCTTAATATTTGAAGAGCTACCTCATAATTAGCGTCTATGTTAGGGAGATGTTCAGTATCCCTAAGAGCATAGCTTGATAAATGAGATTTTAGATATTGTAATTTGGTTGCGTCGGTTAGATCACGACGACACCCAATTATATTCTCAAAAGAAAGGTGAAAAGACCTAAATTGATGCCGGTCTGAATCTCCCGAAAATGTTTTACATTTAAGAGGAGGAATTTTTATCTCTTGTTTTGAGTTAAAATTCCTCAAGGTGGAATGCATCTCAGTAGGCAACACTGCATCTTCATGTGAACATGAAGCCGAAGATTGATGTTCCGTTACAGCGACAGGAGGGCGAACCTTGTTGAAAATCTTCTGCTGCTGAATATGATAATGAGTTGATCCCAATACTTCTTCATCAATTAAAGTATGGTCAATTTGGAGAATATTAGAAGCACAAAGTAAGGCTTCAATTTCCTCATCATTTTGACGCACCTCCCCCAATCGCAACGATACTTCATCTAAAATAGACGAAATGAGAGAGGAACTTTTGTCCTCTTTTATGATTTCTAATAGGTTCTTAAATAATAGAGTGACTTTGCGTTTGATTACACCTCTCGTCTGCCGAAGAGGGGCTAGCTTTTTTTTGACTTCCTCAATTTTCTGCTTTTTGTCTTCGGGAGAGAGATGTCTCTACTTCTCCGATATCACTTGAAATGGACTCCTCCATCGCATTCACTAAATCAGCTACAGATGATATGTCCTCTGCATCCATTTCTTAAGATATGTTAAAGCAAAGCCGTAAAAATTACTGATGTCACTTTGAGTAAGGTGACTAATCAACTATGATGTCACGTAGACAGATGATTCACTATTTATAGCACAAACGCAACAAGCGAAACGGAAATTTTCAAGTGATGTCAACTGATAGATCAGTATCATGATGTCCCGTTGACAGATGACTCACACTTACAACACAAAAGCGATATGCGAAAACGAGAAAAAATTCAATTTTCGAGTGGTCAAGTGATGTCAAGCAACAAATCTATTCTATGATGTCGCGTTGACATATGACTCACTATTATTTCGCAAACGCAATAAGCGAAACGGAATTTTTCAATTTTTCTAGTGATGTCAAGTGACTAATCAGTTCTAAGATGTCACTCTGATAAACGTCTCAATTTGGCAGCACAAACGCACAAGCGAAAAACGAGAAAAAATTGTGATGTCAGTTGATGTCAAGTGACTAATCGGTTCTAAGATGTCACTTTGACAACGACTCAATGTGACAGCACAAACGCTCAAACGTAAAACATGAAAAAAATAGTGATGTCAATGTCAAGTGACTAATCTTTTCTAAGATGTCACTTTGACAAAAGATTCAAAATGGCAGCACAAACGCTTAAGCAAAACAGCTTGAAAAACCAAATTGACACCAGACGTCTATTGATGTCAATTTTATTTATATACCTAATAGGGAAATTGTCTATTGACAAATACACTACGCGGTATTTTAGGGTTTTAAACTCAGGATTCTGATTGCCAATAGTTTGTAACAAAATACACACAAATACTCTCCTCGAATAGGGCAATGTCCGTGAAATGCGAAGAAACTAATTTGTTGAGCTGCTATATAATTGAATCAAAGTTGTGAGGAAATACATGGAAAAAAGTGCTAACAGTAACGAAAAATGAGAATAAGACATATTAACAATATATATTGTGGCAATTAATGTTTCAGAAAGAGAAAAATAAATTAAATCAAGGAGCAAATAAATGGTGATGAACATATTCTAAATAATGGAATTCAAAGTTTAAGAAATACCGTAAATTATGTTTCCGAATAAAGATGGACGAAGGGAGGAGAAAAATGTAATTATGAATGTATCTAAAAGCATAACGGAAGACACACCCATAAGCAAAGGATGAGCGAATGCACACGTCACTATTAGAACAAAAAATCTAATGCTGTCTAGAATTCTATATCGAATTAAAAATGGGAAAATAAACATAGGAAACTATTTTCGTTTTTTATTATATAAAATATACGAAATGTTTTTTACGAGTAGAAAATCTTGCAATAAAAATATTTCTTACAATATTGACTGTTTTTCCTTTATTTGTTAAAGGTTTAGAACGATTGAAGGGAAAATAAACAAATATCAATAACAAATTACATGAAAAATACCCAGTTTTTAAATATTTGAAAAACAGAAATAACAATATTAATTAAGAATAGTCTTCGTAGTCTTCTTCATCTTCAATATCCTTCTTAGGCTGTTGTTGTTGCTGTAGTAACTGTTGCTGTTGTTGAAGAAACATTTGCTGCTGTTGAGCTGCCGCTTGCATCTCTTGCATCATTTGCTGGTCTGCAAGCATTTGTTCTTCACGAGCCTATATGACAAAAATACAAATGTTATAATAATAATAATAATAATAATAATAATAATAATAATAATAATAATAATAATAATAATAATAATAATAATAATAATAATTTTAAGTACATGTACAAGAGCCATCACCGTTCACCAGAGAAAGGAAAAACCGAGTTGAAATTCCTGATTCTATGGCAACTAAACTAAACGAAAGAGAACAGCAGTAATGGTAAATTAAATCCTAGAAAAAATATTTAATTCTCGATATAAATCGAGGATAGCATGATCTCTGAACTGAGGAGATTCCGACGGTATATTTGGTAGTTGAACTACTACCGATATGACGGATCAAAAGTAGTAAGTGAGTGGGATAAATCTACTTGATCTGTACTCACGATGTAGATTCCGCCTGCACAAAGTCGACAATTCTTAAGAAGAGGATTTAATGGTTCTTATTTGGTCTCATGAAAATTATCTGTCCCACATTAACTCTCAACAGTTACACATCCAAATCTGATTGCTGTAGGTAAGTACTGTTTACCGGTTACCTAATAGATCGAAATATGGTAGGCTATTCTTTATGTCAACTCATTCTCAGAGATTCACATGTAAGATGGGACCAAGTAGAATGCTACTCCATAAAGCACAACAAAATCAATAAAATAATCAATTGAAAAATAAATAGCAAGAAATATGAAAATAGTAACAGAAAAAATTACAAAAAATCTCATGCGAAATTAAAGGATTTCACTGATAAGTTCTTGTTTCAGTTACGTTGAAATTCACGTGAATAGAAAATAGTTTTCAAAAGCTAGATTGTAAAAATTGTCAGGAGCATTTCATTTTTTATTTCTCATGTGAAATTTTGAAAGACTTTGCAGCCCTTGGCACTCAAAAATTACAGATTTGTCGTGCTCCGAAATTCAACTCGTTGTAAAGGAGGTTTAGAAGTGCCTCTGCCAATGCTTTAGACTCTTCCGCTATATCAGCAGTATGTTTGAAGAATGATAATCAAGCTCTAGAATGTCATCAGAAAACGGCTTTCTGAATATGGTAAGATGCCCTATAACACGAACCTCTTTATTTTACCAAAGAGGTCTTCATAATCTTCCAAAAAACAAAATTTTGAAGGAGTAGCCATCCCTTTGCTTACTCTTGTCTAGTTTTCTCTCAGATCGTTCCATTTCGGCAGTTGTAGATGGAGCGACCTCTTCCTCCTTTTCTGTCAACAGTGGTGTTCCTCAGGGTTCTGTTTTATCTCCAACCTTATTCTTACTTTTCATTAACAATCTTCTCCACTGCACTTCTAACTCTGTTCACTCTTATGCTGATGATTCAACTCTACATTCTTCTACTCATTTCAAATCTGCTCCCTCTTTTGCTTCTAGACTTGCTTCTCGTCTTCAACTTTCCGATTCTATTCTTGCCGATCTGGATGGAATTTCCCGGTGGGGACATAGCAACCTTGTGAAATTCAACTCTTTAAAAACTCAACTTCTTTATATCTCCCTCTCAAAAACACCTCCTAACTTTCCTATCCTCTTCGATGGCTCTCCCGTCTCACCTGTAAATAACATTAACATTCTTGGTCTAAACATAAACAACAAACTGTCTTGGAAACCACATATCACAATGGTTGCTAAAGCTGCCTCTAAGAAGCTGGGAGTTCTGTTCAGGTTGCGAGAGTTTTTTTTCTTCTGAGCAGTTACTCCAGATATATAAGGGTCTTATTCGCCCTTGTATGGAGTACTGTTCTCACATTTGGGGGGGCTCTGGCTCCTCCTCTCTTCTGGATAGGGTTGAGTCAAAAGCTATGAGATTAATAAACTGTCCCCTACTTTCAAACTCTCTTGACCCTCTGTCTCTGCGACGTGACGTTGGCGCGCTATCTCTTTTCTACAGGTACTACAATGGCAGGTGCTCGAGGGAATTGGCCTCACGCATTCCTCCACCGTTGCGTCGTCCTCGTTGCACGAGGGGTGCCCTGCTTTCACACCAATTTTGTGTGGACGTAGGGAATCCCAGGCTAGCCCGTTGTGGTACCTCCTTCTTTCCAGCCACCTCTATTCTGTGGAATTCTCTACCATCTTCCATTTCTCCAACTGTATTTAATCTTCCACTATTCAAGTCTTCCGTCTGCGCCCACCTGAGGGCTGTGCGTTAGGTGTGTGTGTTTGTGTGAGTTTGTCCTTGTGTGTGTGCCCCCTCCTTGAAAAGGGCTCTGCCCGTGAGTGGTGGCGTTTTGTAAAAAAAAAAAAAAAAAAAAAAAAAAAAAAAAAAAAAAATCTTATTTTCGTTACACTTTCTGGCTTCAATATAGAAGCTTTGATCTAAATCCTGAAATATTTAATCTAGCCAAAATTCCAATGATATTTTAAATATCCTGTTACCCAAAACAGCATATAAATTAACAAAAAAATGTCTTAAACTATAGCAGTTAAATTTTTAACTATATCAATGAATTTAGTTGTAGAGTTGCAAGAAAGTTTAAGCAATAAAGTGGAGAATTCAGAAGACTCCAAATTAGAGACACGAGAACAGACAACATCATTGCGCACATATGCGAAACATCTATCTTTCGCTGAAAATTGAGGGTAGAGATAGTAGGAGAATTGGCCTTACATGGGATAACCTGAGAAGTAAAATGGAAGCTGAAAAAATATACTGAAGCTTGTCATGGTGTATATTGAATATCGAAATAAATTTTAATTTGGATGCTACTTTTAGTTATGTTATACAACAAAAAAAAAAGAAAAGAAAGAAAAATATTATTGTACAATTTTACTTATTAACCTAAATATGCGTGAAAGAAGTATTAATTTGTAACAGGTTTCCTATGTAATAAAAACTATGTAAAATTAGGAAAGTTTTAGTAAACTTACAAAACAGTCTTTTCCTATCTCAGTAGTCACATATGCTAAGTCATTACAAGCAATAGGGTTAGAGATAAAAAAAAAAAATCATATACAGCTTCAATTCTAGCCATTTAATTTTTCCTTTATTTATATTCAAGCTGTACTATAATTTAAGTTTAATTAAAAAACTAGAGTTATTGCTTATTACAGCAATAATCTGGGATCCGAAAGAAAATTAGGGCTCCAATGGAGTTTCAAATATTGAAAACTTTAACAAAATAAAGTGCAAGTTTTGCAACAATAAAATCAGAAAGAAAACTAGTACATCCACAGGAAGAGCTGGCATAAAAGTGCATTTCTGTTTTTATAATGATTATTTAGCATATTTTACAGCCTTAAGGATACAATACGTTTCCAAAAATCATGTTTAACAATCAAATACTGAACTTATACAAATAGAAACAACTCTCGATATATATATATATATATATATATATATATATATATATATATATATATATATATATATATATATATATATATATATATATATATATATATATATATATATATATATATATATATATATATATATATATATATATATATATATATATATATATATATATATATATATATATATATATATATATATATATATATATATATATATATATATATATATATATATATATATATATATATACAGTGGTCCCAAAAAATAAAATGCATTTTAAAATTATCAATAAACTCGATAATTATCCGACAGAGATAGTTCAAAATTAGATAAGAGCATAATTGATGGTTTATTTATATTTGAGAAAATTTAAAAAATTCTACCTATATTTGTTGATTTTTTATTATTTTTTTTAAGCTTTATAAAAAGCTTAATTTCTATTGTTTTATTTCAGAAATTTATATCCTTGAGGTAATGCCTTTTACTAAAGATAAAATTCTTATTAAACATTATCTAATGGAGAAGAAGTATGGCAGAATGAAATTATTACATGAATTCCCTCACAAAGGATGAACTTTAGGGGGTTTAGAAACTCTGCTAAAGAAAATTGATGAAACTGCACGCATTAAACGGGAAGCCCACTTCCTGCTTTTCGTTTAATGCTTGAAGTTTGAGAAAGAGGAACCGAGGAACCAGAAAGATTATTGCATTTGCGGCGAAGAAAAGAGTTTTTGTTTACTTGAAGAATAGATTTTGCACAATTCCGAGATGAAATATAAGTTGAATGAGTTTCAGGAGTTTGAAGTCGACGGTATTTCCTGAAGGCAGCATTCCTGTGGTGGAAGCGCGAGAACAAGTACAGTTAATCTAAAGTTTGTTAGGTTTAGTAGAAAGGAAAGAATATGGAATGTATGTCTCCATGCCCCAGAGAATCAACTCGTTTATGCGCTCTGCACAATCAGAGGGACCCCTCCCAAGAAAACAGTAATCATTCCATGAAAAATCAGAAAAGCACAACAGCAAGTCAGACCAGTTAGTGGCACCGAAAGGCCAGAAACGCCTCCTCGCTAAAGGCGGGGCCGTTCTCGCGGAAGACTTGAAGAGACAAGACAAGATACAGAGATAAGAAGGTGATCGGATGAACCCAGAGGTGGAAATAGTTTAACAGTGTAAGGAGAAGGATAAGAAGTTAGGAAAAGATCAAGTATGTTGGGTTCATCACCAAGACAGTCAGGGATACAGGTAGGGAGATGCACCAACTGTTCAAGGTTATTCTGGATAGAAAAGTAGTAGGCTAGTTCACCAGGTGGATCATTAGAACTAGATGAAAGCCATTGGCTGCGGTGAACATTGAAATCACCTAAAATTTTGATTTTGAAAAATGGAGAAGAAGAAAGAATGTGCTCTATTTTGGAGTTAAGATAGTCGAAGATTTTGAATAGTCTGTAGAGTTAAGAGATAAGTAGATAGAACAAATGAATTTAGTTGTAGAATTGCTAGAAAGTTTAAGCAATAGAGAATTCAGAAGACTCCAAATTAGAGACACGAGAACAGACATCAATGGGCACATAAGCGAAACATCCGTCTTTGGCTGAAAATTGAGGGTAGATATAATAGGAGGAAACGGGGTAGAGTTTGCTGTCAGAGCACTCAGACACCTGAATTTCAGTTAAGAACAAGAGATGATGTCTAGGAGAGGTGGTGTTCGACAAAGTGGAGATTAGACAAAAGACCGCGAATGTTGCAGAAATTAATGAAAACAGAAGACCGTGCACCAGGGTAAGTCAGCAACAAGGTCTTGGTGGCACCAACATCAACACCGGAGGCCACCAATTTCCAAGTGGTGATGGGGAAGGAGCGGATGAGGAGCTATATTTGGAATTCGCCTAGGCAGATTTATGTTTCGCCATTTTTGATTTATTTAATAGGTAATGTAAGTGTAAGCGCTTGTAAATTTGTAGGAATACATGTGAAGAAGGAGGAAGGTTGTGGGAGCATAGCCACTCCAATGTGAGTCAAGGGTACACTAGACACACTCTGAGAAGATGAAACGCGAAAAGGAACAAACCAAAGGACAACGAAGTGAAACAGAATGGTCTAACCCACTCCCTCACCCCGCGTGTTAAGCCCTATATATATATATATATATATATATATATATATATATATATATATATATATATATATATATATATATATATATATATATATATATATATATATATATATATATATATATATATATATATAATATACTGCAATAACAGCAAAATATTTTATAAGGTTACAGAAGAGCAAAGAAAATAAAAATAAATAAATAGATAAATTATGTCTGCTAAAATTTAAACTGAAGTCTATTGCAAATGAGAACAATATTCCGTTGTCCTAGCCAAAAATTAAAACCAAAAATAATCAATGTCCACAAAACAAAAACTTTTGTTCAAACCAAACTTTTAAGATGCATGAACACCACTGATATATATCACCATGTTTTCCACATATCTTTCACTGATCTTGCAATTTTAATAACATTGATATAAATGTAATGTAGTTTATATATATGGAAGCCACTTTTTCTAACTCATGTATTGTGCTCTTCAATGTTCTATTTTACCTCTGACCCCATTCATACTTTTCAAAATAACTTCATTAACAATTAAATCTATTTAGCCATTTAATTAATTATTAATGTAACTTTTAAGAGCTATGGAATTCTTTATTAATTAACTTGATTTTTGAATTTTTTATCAAACATTTTATCAACCCTTTTACAAGTTTTTTAAGTAAAATTTTTAAATTTTACTAAAAAAATTAGCTTTGAATAGGGTCAGTTCTGTGTGTCTTTATGATTAGATAAAATTTCACGCATCCTTTTTCTGATTACTTGAATATTAAAAGATAGTAAAGACATTAAGAGATAGTAAATTAAATGTCTTTATCTGGATTTGACCTTGAACCTGCAGGGAATGAGCAATAAACCCTTCCATTGTTATAATCATTTTTCCACACATGAATAAATTTCTTGTACTATATATTCAATTCAAAACATTTTATTCAGAAATTGGTACATTTACAGGTTTAAAATTTAAAAGTAGGTCCTACTCTACTAAATTCAATAATAAACATAATAATAATATAGTGGCTGTCCAGTTTTCTGAAAAGGGGCTGCTAGGGGAAAACACTGTGGTTTCCTTTGAGCCCCAATATTTAATACATCAATATATATACATAATTATAATTTATTTAATACAGGTTAAGATAGGTTACTGCTAGAGTAACAAAAAGAAATTTTGATCATGCAAGTAACGATAGCAATGACGTTACTTATGATGTTTACTATGATAATACTGGTAATAATAATAGTAATGATATATATATAAAGATAATACTAATAATAAAATTTCAAAAAAATAATAATAATAATAATAATAATAATAATAATATAATAATATAATGAATAATAAATAAAATAATAATAATGTAATAATAATAATAATAATAATAATTAATAATAATAATAAAATAATAATAATAATAATAATAATAAAAAATAATAATAATAACAATAATAATAATAATAATAATAATAATAATAATAATAATAATAATAATAATTAATAATAATAATAATAATAATAATAATAATAAAAATAATATATAATAAAATATAAAATAATAAAAAATAGTAATATAATATATATATCAATATATATACATTTTTTTTAATTTGCGAGCATATATTATATATATATATATATATATATATATATATATATATATATATATATATATATATATATATATATATATATATATATATTAGGGGTGTACCGATAGTATCGGTATCGGTATCGGTCATTTTTGGGGGTATCGGTATTGGTTAATATGGCTGATACTTGGCCGATACTCCGATACTCCTTACTTTTTGTTTGAAGAATTATGAGAAACTTTAGATTAAAAAATAAATCTAGAGTCGATATATAAAAGTTCTAATAAGGAATTCTTTAAGCTAGCCCATAATTCGTCATCCTAGTGTATATAGATATATATATATATATATATATATATATATATATATATATATATATATATATATATATATATATATATATATATATATATATATATATATATATATATATATATATATATATATATATTCCTTTTTCTGGGAAGGTGGCGTAGCTCAGTGGTAGAGTCTTATGTTCACTTTCAAACGGCGACGCTGTTGTCAGTGGTTTCGAATCGCGCCGGAAAAATTTTTCTCTGTATATATATATATATATATATATATATATATATATATATATATATATATATATATATATATATATATATATATATATATATATATATATATATATATATATATATATATATCGCGCTCAACTTTTTTCTAAATTGGAGTAAATCTCCTTCGCACACACAAAACATTAAAGAAAACCTTTAAAAAAAAAAAAAAAAAAAAACTAAATGATGGCCTCAACAAAAGTAGCCTCGGAGAAGCCCCGGGGGCGGCTTCCAAATATAGCCCCCCATCCACCCCTTCCCCCATCACCACTTGGGAGTTGGTGGCCTCCGATGATGGGGTTGGTTCCACCAAGATACAGCTGCCGGCTTGTCCTGATGCAAGGTCTATTTTTTTCATTAATTTCTGCAACAT
Source organism: Armadillidium nasatum (assembly GCA_009176605.1). Classification (NCBI taxonomy): domain Eukaryota; kingdom Metazoa; phylum Arthropoda; class Malacostraca; order Isopoda; family Armadillidiidae; genus Armadillidium; species Armadillidium nasatum. Next base: position 65,415 of record SEYY01001022.1, read on the forward strand.
TCGCGGTCTGCACTCTAATTTCCACTTTGTTGAACATCACCTCTCTTCTTCTAGACCTCACCTCTTATTCTTGGTCGAAACTCAGATGTTTGAGCGTTCTGATAGCAAACCCTATTCTGTTTCCTAATACTGTCTCTATCCTCAATTTTCAGCCAAAGTCGGATGTTATGCATACGTGCTTAACGATGTCGTTTGTTCTCGTGTCTCTGATTTGGAATCTTGCGATTTTTCAACCTTATGGCTTAGGCTCTCTTGCCATTCTAAAATTAAATTTATTTGTTCAGTTTATTTATCTCATAATTCTACTGACTATACTAAATTCTTCGACTATTTAAACTATAAAATAGAGCAGTCTCTCTTCTTCTCCTTTCTCTGAAATCATCATATTAGGTGATTTCAATGTTCACCACCGCCAATGGCTTTCATCTAGTTCTCATGATACAGCTGGTGAACGTGGCTTCCATTTCGCTATCCAAAATGACCTTGAACAGTTAGTGCAGCTCCCTACTCGTATCCCTGATCGTCTTGGAGATGAACCCAACATTCTAGACCTTTTCCTAACTCTAATCCTTCTCCTTATACTGTTAAGCTCTTTCCTCCTCTGGGTTCCTCCGATCACCTTATCTCTGTATCCTCTTCTATCTCTTCAAGTCTTCCACAGGAAAGACCCCCTTCTACTGAAAGGAAACGTTTGTGGCACTTCGGTGCCGCAAGCTGGTCGGACTTGCGGTCGTACTTCTTCGATTTCCCGTGGAATGATTATTGCTTCCGTGGGAGGGGTCCATCGGAGTGTGCAGAACGCATTACCGAGTGATTCTCTCTGGCATGGAGGCGTACATTCCATATTCTTTCCCTTCTACTAAACCTAACAAACCTTGGTTTAATTCTGCTTGTTCTCACGCTATCCGCCGCAGGGATGTTGCCTTCAGGGATTACCGTCGTCTTCAAACTCCTAGAAACTCACGCTACTTATATTTCATTCCGGAATGAATCTATCCTTCGAAACACTAAAAACTCATTCCCCGGTGGAAAATGCAATAATCTTTCTGGCCTTTTGCAAAAAATGTTAACTACAACTTTGCTCTTCCTCTTTCCCTCCTTCAATATCCTCCGACGGCAAAACTGCTGTTTTACCTTCTAAAGCTGAACTCTTTGCTTAAACTTTTGCCTCTAATTCAACCTTAGACGATTCCGGAGTTATTCCTCTTCCTTCAACCCCTCTAACTCAATCATGCCTAAAATTAGAATTTCTTCTAAAGATGTCATTTCTGCTCTCTCTGAGCTTAATACTAAGAAGGCGTACGGTCCCGATGGTATTCCTCCTGTGGTTCTCAAAACTTGTGCTTCCGAGCTTGCACTGTGCCTCGGTAAACTATTTCGTCTTTGTCTCTCTACTTCAACCTTCCCTTCTTGCTAAAAACGTGCGCTCATTCAGCCTGTGCCGAAGAGGGGTGACCCCTCTCAACCCTCCAACAACGTCCTATTTCTTTGACCTCCGTTCTCTCTGAAGTTTTAGAATCTATCCACAACAGGAAGATTTGGAAACATCTCAATTTTTCTAATCTTATCTCAGATCGCCAGTATGGCTTTCGTAAGAAACGCTCTACTGGTGATCTTCTTTCCCTTTCTCTCTGACTCTTGGTCCTCCGCTCTTCGGCATTTCGGTGAATCTTTTGCTGTGGCGCTAGACATATCGAAAGCCATCGATAGAGTCTGGCACAAAGCTTTGATTTCTAAACTTCCCTCTTTCGGTATCTATCCTTCTCTCTGTGATCTTCTCACTAATTTCCTTTCCGGTCGTTCTATAGCCGCTGTTGTAGACAGCCACCGTGCTTCCTTTAAATCTATTAATAGTGGTGTTCCTCAGGGTTCTTTCCTATCCCCAACACTTTTTCTAGTTTTCATTAATGACCTTCTCTCTATTACCTCATCTCCTATCCACTCCTATGCTGATGACTCCACCCTTCATTATTCCTTCCAGTTTGAAAAACGTCCCACCCAACAGCATTTGATAGACTCGAGAAGGGTAGCCTTGGAGCAACTAACCTCTGATCTTTCACGTATTTCCAATTGGGGCAGAGAAAACAAGGTTGTTTTCAATGCCTCAAAAACTCAGTTCCTCCATCTCTCCACACGACACAATCTTCCACACAACTATGATATCTTCTTCGAAAACACACAACTCAAACCTTCATCTGTTCTTAATTTTCTCGGTGTTTCTTTTTCTCGCGATCTTTCTTGGAAAGATCACATTACTTCTCTTTCTAAACAAGCTTCTAAGAGGTTGGGTGTTCTGAGGCACTTTCAGAATTACTTCACGCCACCCCAGTTGTTTGCTCTGTATAAGGGTGTAGTTCGCCCCTGTTTGGAGTATGCTTCGCACATCTGGGGTGGTTCCACACATACAGCTCTCCTAGAGAAGGTGGAGTCTAGGGCATTTCGTCTTATCAACTCTCCTGCTCTTACTAACTCTCTTCAATCTCTTTCTGCCCGTCGAATTGTTGCGTCACTCTCTCTTTACTATCGCTATTACAACGGACACTGCTCTTCTGAACTCTCTCGTCACATACCTCCTCCATTGAAAAGAGCTCGTGCGACACGCCTTTCTACACAGTCTCATCCTTTCTCTGTCCAACTCTCCGACCCCAGACTTAACCTCTATGCTCAATCTTAAATATACTCTACTGGTAAAGTCTGGAACACACTCCCTTTATCTGTTTTCCCAACTTCCTTTGACTTGCATACTTTCAAACGCCGTGTATCTGGACACGTCGACCACAATCGACCAGGATAGATCTCTCAAAACTCTGGTGGAATTTGGTAGGCCTCTGGCCTTTGCCCAGCGGATATATATATATATATATATATATATATATATATATATATATATATATATATATATATATATATATATATATATATATATATATATATATATATATATATATATATATATATACGTGTGTGTGTGTGTGTGTGTGTGAGAGAGAGAGAGAAAGAAAAAAATTAAGACATTTTATAACTTTTTTTTTAAAAAAAACAAAGTCTTGAAAACTGAAATGTTGGTACAAACTAGGTGAGTGGGGAAGGGAGTCGGTAGGAGTCGCTTAATTTACCGACTCCGACTCTCCTCCATCCCTGTTCTAATAAACATTTATTATTCCTAACAGATAATATTTTAATTTACAAAATATACTTAGGCACAACCATGAAATACATGACTAAGTATTGGTTGTACAGGGAATGAAATCCTCAGTTGCCTAGCAGTACACAAATGTTCTATCTTATTACTGTGTATTTCTTATAATTAAAGTATCGGTATCGTTATCGGTATCGGTATTAGCCCCTTAAAAAATAGAGTATCGGTATCGGCCTCTTTACTGGTATCGGTACATCTCTAATATATATATATATATATATATATATATATATATATATATATATATATATATATATATATATATATATATATATATATATATATATATATATATATATAATTTTACTTAAAAAACTTGTAAAAGGGTAGATAAAATGTTTGATAAAAAATTCAAAAATCAAGTTAATTAATAAAGAATTCCATAGCTCTTAAAAGTTACATTAATAATTGATTAAATGGCTAAATAGATTCAATTGCTAATGAAGTTATTTTGAAAAGTATGAATGGGGTCAGAGGTAAAATAGAACATTGAAGAGCACAATACATGAGTTAGAAAAAGTGGCTTCCATATTGACCCTAACATGGAGAAACATTTGAAAAAAGCAATGGAGGAAGAAATTTGAAGGAAGGTAACTTCGAGATCAGTGACACACAACACTAAAAAATTCAATCATTATCTGCCTACATTTGGGTGGTTGCATGGTTGTTCTTGTAAATTTCAAGTATTTGTTAATCTGTCTATCAATTATTATTATAAATCATTTTTATTTTCAATAATTATTATTATTAGAGTATCATAAATATTTATTTTAGGGATGGTCTGGATATGTGTTTATCCAGCTTTTTTATCAAGTATCTATCTATTCAGATGAATATCCAGTTTAAATTAAAAATTTTATTTATTAGAACAAAAGTTTTCAGGTTAAAAAATATACAATATATACTATGTTTATATACTGTAATCCAATTTACTTTGTTTTCTCAAATCTATTCTATACTACAACACTGAAATATATTTGGGTATTCTTGTTCAATAAATATAGATACATTAAAAAATTTAGTAAATTTTTTACATAACTATGAGCATGAAATAAGATTTGTAAGTTTGTTTCACATATATATATATATATATATATATATATATATATATATATATATATATATATATATATATATATATATATATATATATATATATATATATATATATATATATACTCCGGTGGGCAAAGGCCGGAGACCTACCGAATTTCATCGGAGTTGGAAAAGCACTATTCTGGTCGATGGTGGCCGACGTGTCCAGATACTCGGCGTTTGAAAGTATGCAAGTCAAATGAAGTTGGGAAAACAGATAAAGGGAGTGTGTTCCTGACTTTACCAGTAGAGTATATGTAAGATTGACCATAGCGGTTAAGTCTGGGGTCGGAGAGCTGGACAGAGAAAGGATAAGACTGTGTAGAAAGGAGTGTCACCCGGGCTCTTCTCAATGGAGGAGGCATGCGACGAGAGAGTTCAGAAGAGCAGTGTCCATTGTGATAGCGATAGTATAGAGAGAGTGACGCAACAATTCTACGGGCAGAAAGAGATTGGAGAGAGTTGATGAGACGAAATGCTAGACTCCACCTTCTCAAAGAGAGCTGTATGAGTGGAGCCACCCCAGATGTTCGAAGCATACTCCATACAGGGACGAACAACACCCCTATACAGAGCAAGCAATTGTGGTGGCGTGCATTAATTCTGAAGACGCCTCAGAACACCTAACCTCTTAGAAGCTTGTTTAGAGAAAGAAATAATGTGATCTTTCTAAGAAAGATCACGAGAAAAAGAAACTCCGAGAATATTAAGAACAAATGAAGGTTTGAGTTGTGTGGTTTCGAAGAAGATATCTTAATTGTGTGGAAGATTGTGTCGAGTGGAGAGATGTAGGACCAAGTGTAAGAGAGAAGGGAAAGGAGGTTACCAGTAGAGCGTTACTTACGAAACCCATGCTAGCGATCAGAGATAAGATTAGAAGAAATTGAGATGTTTCCAAATCTTCCTGTTAAGAATAGATTCGAAAACTTTAGAGAGAACGGAGGTCAAAGAAATAGGACGGTAGTTGGAGGGTTGAGAGGGATCCCCCTTCTTCGTTACAGGATGATTGAGCGCACGTTTCCAGCAAAAAAGAAAGGTCGAAGTAGAAAGGCAAAGGCGAAATAGTTTACCAAGGCAGGGTGCAAGCTCGGAAGCACAAGTTTTGAGAACCACAGGAGGAATACCATCAGGACAATACGCCTTCTTAGCATTAAGCTCAGAGAGAGCGGAAATAACGTTTTTAGAAGAAATTATAATTTTAGGCATAAATAAGTTGGATGGGGTTGAAGGAGGAGGAATAGCTCCGAAATCGTCTAAGGTAGAATTAGAGGCAAAATATTGAGCGAAAGAGTTTAGCTTTAGAAAAAGGTAAAACAGCAGTTGTGCCGTCGGAAGATAATAAAGGAGGGAAAGTGGAAGAAGCAGCTAGAGTTGACATTTTTTGCAAAATGCCAAAAAGAGCGTGAGGTAGAGGAACCAGATAGATTATTGTATTTTTTTTTACGGAGAAAAGAGTTTTTGGTGTTACGAAGGATAAATTTTACCCCATTCCGGAATAAAATATAAGTTGCGCGAGTTTCTGGAGTTTGAAGACGATGGTAATCCCTAAAGGCCTCATCCCTGCGGCGGATAGCGTGAGAACATGTAGAGTTAAACCAAGGTTTGTTGGGTTTAGTAGAAGGGAAAGAAATGCAATGTACGACTCCATGCCGGAGAATTACCTCGGTTATGCGTTCAGCAGCACACTCCGAGGAACCCCTCCCACGGAAGCAATAATCATTCCACGGGAAATCAAAGAAGTACGACCGCAATCCGACACGCTTGCGGCACCGAAATGCCACAAACGTTTCCTTTCAACAGAAGGGGGTCTTTCTTGAGGAAGACTTGAAGAGATAGAAGAGGATACAGAGATAAGAAGATGACCGGAGGAACGCAAAGGAGGAAAGAGCTTAACAGTATAAGGAGAAGGATTAGAAGTTAGAAAAAGGTCAAGAATGTTGGGTTAATCTAAAAGACGATCAGGGATACGAGTAGGGAGCTGCACTAACTGTTCATGGTCATTTTGGATAGCGAAATGGAAGACACGTTCACCAGCTGTATCATGAGAACTAGAAGAAAGCCATTGGCGGTGGTGAACATTGAAATCACCTAATATGAGGATTTCAGAGATTGGAGAAGAGAGAATGTGTTCTATTTTGGAGTTTAATAGTCAAATAATTTAGGATAGTCAGTAGAATTTGGTGATAAATAAACACAACAAATGAATTTAGTCGTAGAATGGCGAGAGCCTAATCCATAAGGTAGAAAATTCGGAAGACTTCAAATTAGAGGCACGAGAACAAACGACATCGTTTCGCACGTATGCGCAGCATCCGCCTTTGGCTGAAAATTGGGGATAGAGACAGTAGGAGGAAACAGAATAGGGTTTGCTATCAGAAGGCCCAAACATCTGAGTTTCGGTCAAGAATAACAGGTGAGATCTACAGGAAGAGAGGCGATGTTCAACAAAGTGGAAATTGGAATGAAGACCGCGAATGTTGTAAAAATTAATGAAAAAAATAGACCGTGCATCCGGAACAGCCGGTTGCAAATTCCTGGTGGCACCAACCCCATCACCGGAGGCCACCAACTCCCAAGTGGTGATGGGAGAAGGGGTGGATGAGGGGCATCTTTGGAATCCGCCCCTCTTGGATTCTCCGAGGCTACCAAATTCGACGCCATAATCAATTTTTTTTTTTTTTTTTTTTTTTTTTTTTAAAGGGATGTGTGTGACTGAAATAGGTGTTCACTGTGTGTAAAAGGAGAGCCTACTCCGAGTAGAAGAAAGTGTACATGAGCGCAAAAAGGAGCGTACCATTGGGCACCAGGATGAGATGGGAAGTACCCTTAACATCCTGTATACCCAACAAGGGGGTAATCTCAACGCCTCGGAATCGCTACTTCCATCCCCCGTATATATATATATATATATATATATATATATATATATATATATATATATATATATATATATATATATATATATATATATATATATATATATATATATATATATATATACCTGAAAGTTTTGGTGATGAACCTCTTACCATTTTCTTTATACTGTTAAACGTTTTCCTTCTCTGGTTTATGATACCACTTATGGCACTTCAGTGCTGCTAACTAATCTGACTTGTAGTTGTATTTTTTTGATTTCACATGAAAAGATTACTGTTTTTCATGGGAAAGTTTCCTCGGAATGTGCAGAGATGATAATTGATGCGATTCTTTCTGGAATGTTGGCATACATTACATACTCATTTCCTTCAAATAAACTTCAATCCATTTCGCAAAAAATATTAACTCTTACTTTGCTTCTTCCTCTTTCCCTCCTCTTGTTTCCTCTGAAGGCACAACTGCCACTTTGCCTCTTACCAAAGCTGAATTCTTCACTCTAATTTTTGCCCCTAATTCCATCATAGACGATTCCGAGGCTATAACTCCTCCAACTCAAATACGCCTAATATTATAATTTCTTCTAAAGATATCTTTTTTTGCTCACTCTGAGCTTAACACTTAAAAGGCATACGGTCCTGATGGTATCCCTCCTGCGGTTTTCAAAACTTGGGCTTCTGAGCTAGAACTTTGCCTAGGTAAACTACTTCATCTTTGTCTTTCTACTTCAACCTTCTCTTTTGTTTGAAACATGCTCATGCAGAATGTGCAGGAAAAAAGGGACCCCTCTCAAATCTCTAATTATTATCCCATTTCTTTAATCTCCATTCTTTCTTTAAGTTTACAAATCTACCCTTAACAGGAAGATTTAGAAATATTTCAATTCCTTTAATTTTATTTCTGATTGTTAGTATGGTTTTCGTAAAAAAAAAAAAAAATACTCTACTTGTGATCTTCTTTCCTTTTTTTCTGACTCTTGGTCCTTCACTTTCGGCATTTAGGTGACTCTTTCGCCAGTGGCGGCGATAAGGTCCCTGAAATGGGGGGTGGGTGGGCGACGGACACCTTCGTGCGAGTTTATAAAGAAAAGAAATACTTAATATATATATATATATATATATATATATATATATATATATATATATATATATATATATATATATATATATATATATATATATATATATATATATATATATATATATATATATATATATATATATATATCCAAATTTAGCTCCATAATGATGGCAAGTTACCTGAAATTGGAAACGAGGACTCAACCTTTTACATGTTATAATCATGACATTCCGACTGACCATTGTGGTCCAACAAGCATGTGAATGAGTCATAAAGTCATAACAAACATCAGTTGCATCTTTCCGAGCAAATAACTGGCATCTCTATTTTGTGCTAAATGATAAATGCTATCGCCATTCCAGTGAGTTTTATTTTACTGAGTTTATTAATTTTTTTCTGAAATGGAAAATGAGCGTCTTTCCAATTGGTTACCACAAACGTAAATTACAAGCAACAAAGATCCCAATTTGTAAAAAAACTGAAGAAAATTGACCCATTTTTCAAAAGAGCAACAAATTGAACCTCTTGAACTCAGACCAAGCAATCAAAATAAATGTCTGAGATTTTCGAAGTAAATAGAAGCTTTGATGTTTGAAAATCCACAACGTGAAGTTAATCATCAATGTATTGATGTCGATACAAACAGTTTGCTAAAACTAAAATATTATGATACAGATATAGGTATTTTTCAAGGACCTTTGACAACAGATAAAAGAAAACTAATTTTAGTGTCTCAACCATGTCAGACAAAAGGATCTTTCCCAGAAGATTCAAAAAGTAGATCTTTTAGTTCTGATTATTTCTGTTATAAAATCATATATGGTCAAGAAGTTAAGGGGCCCTCACACTGTAAAAAATTTTGCACAAAAATTTGAAGATGTCGGTTTTGTGCAAAAATATTGAGTGTGTGAGGACAAATATTGTGCAAAAAAAGGGGTATTCAATATTTTGTGGGGTGTTCAAAAGTTTTCTGAACGTTTAGAAAATTTTTGCGGAAATGTCAATATTTTGTAGCATGATATAGTAGTATAGGTTGCACTATCGATAAATAATCGGAAAATATCGGAAATAATCGGAAAAATATCGGAAATAATCGAAAATAATAATAATAATAATAATAATAATAATAATAATAATAATAATAATAATAATAATAATAATAATAATAATAATAATAATAATAATAATAATAATAATAATAATAATGATTTAGATTTCTAGTCTGTCCAATGTCACTCAAATCACTCGTGCACCCTGAACTATATATATATATATATATATATATATATATATATATATATATATATATATATATATATATATATATATATATATATATATATATATATATATATATATATATATATATATATATATATATATATATATATATATATATATATATATATATTATTATTCCATCGCGAATGTTTAGTCGGCACTGAAATTTTGTGCAATATTTTTTGTGTAGTGTGAGTGGTCCACGACCATTCAATATTTTGTACAAAAATAAGCTCAACATTTTGAGAGAAATTTTTGTCAGTGTGAGGGCCCCTTTAGGAGATTTTTATTGTGTTATTCGCCAACATTAGATGGCGTTTATTGTGAGCCAAGTTGGCTTTTTAGCTAAGCTCTCGAAGCTGTAACCTGGGGCACTGGAACCAATCGATAATTGGCAAAACCCAAGAATCCAGCAGCTCCCATCTTCAAGCTTGTATCATATATGCTTCTTGGAAAAGAAACAAAACAATTGTAGATCAAATATCAGTTCGGTGCAGTAAATGGAAATATATTTTTACAAAGATTGTTGATGTGCGAACAATGGCCTTGTGTACTATTGCATTTCGTGGCCAAAGAGTTTTAAAAAAATAAGACTTGAATCTGGCAATTTCTTGAACATAATAGACCTTTTATCACATTATGATTCTTTACTAAGAGCCCAAGAGAAAACTCGATCAAAATAACTACATGATGATTTCCAAAACAAAATTATTAAACTATTGAGTAATTCAATATTAAATTCTTTACTGAAAAAAAAAATTTTTATTGGCTACTTTTTTCGCCCTTATTGTTGATATTAATAAACATATTTCAAAAAAAATACCAAATTAGTATTATCATCAGATACATAACTCAATCAGAAAAATCTTCTGGTGAAATAGAACTCAAAATTAATGAATCTTTTCTAGGATTCACAGAAATCAATGACCAAATGAGTAAAGGTTTAAGGTTTTAAGCGAAAGTTTTGGAAGAGAGAATGTTCTCTGTTTGGAGTTTAGATAGTTAAATAATTTAGGATAGTTAGTAAATTAGGAGATAAATAAACAGAACAAATGAGTTTTGAAGTAGAATGGCCATAGAGACTAAGCCACAAGGTGGAAAATCCAGAAGGCTCTGATTAGAGACAAGAGTACATAAAATCGTAGCGCACATATGCATAAAACCCTCCTTTGGCTGAAAATTGAAGATTGAGACAGAAAGAGGAAACGGAAAATGGTTTATTATCAGAAAGCTCAAGCAATGGATCGGTAAATTTAGAGGTATCGGTATCGGGTGGTTTAAAATTATTGGTATCAGTATCATTTAAAATTTTAGTATCATTCCACCCATATATATATATATATATATATATATATATATATATATATATATATATATATATATATATATATATATATATATATATATATATATATATATATATATATATATATATATATATATATATATATATATATATATAGTTAAGAGTTATTCTGTCAAGAATAAGATATTAGGTCCAAAAGAAGAGAGGTGGTGTTCAACAAAATGGAAACTGTACTTAACACCGTGAATGTTGCAGAAATTAGTGAAGAAAATAGACCACGCACTTGGGAAAGTCGGATGCAAAGTCTTGGGTGGCGCCAACTCTATATCATCAATCAATAGTTTTCTTAGCATTGTGACTACAAAAGAACTAGGTTTTACAGATAGCAAAAAACAATAAATTTAATGATCATTGAATATTTTCAATCTTGCTTCAACGTTCATGAGTTCTGTAAAAAAAAACTGAATTGGTAAATTTAGAGGTATCGGTATTGGTATCAGTTAAAAATTTTCTCAAAAAAATTAGTTTTTGAAATATGATGCAATACTTAAGTTATACAAAGCTTCCATTAACATGATATAATAAGTGCGCAATATTTCATAAATACGGTGCAATATTTTAGTTATTATACTATACTTCCGTAACCTGACATATGTTCACAAAATTTCATAAAGAAGATGCAATTTTATAGGTAGAACACAATAATTAAATCAAAATTAAATTCCTCATTAAAATCTTTAAAAATGACTGGAAGAAAACCTAACCAAATTTGGAACTACTTTAAGAAAGTATCTTTCCCTGATCAAATAGAATGTAGAACAGTGTTTCATTATGTTAGAAGCATCAATAGAATCTTAAAGCAAATTCAGAAGAATTAATAGACTAAAACAAGTTACTACTGCTCTTGACAAGCTTCCAAAGGATACCACAAAATTGAGTAATGCAGTCGAAATATGGAAAAACTTGGAAAATGATGTATAGGAAATTCTACAAGAGAATTTAACAGCAAAATTCAAGAACGGTATAGTTAAAATATTCACAATGTAGCAAATTTACTTGATCCAAGATATTTTGGAGCTCATCTATCAGATTAAAAATAAGACAGGAGAGTAAATTTTATTGGATAGCTTTTATCGTTTCTTGCTACCAGTGACTAGCAAATTAAAAGGGCATTCTCCCACCTTTAGAAACCCACACTTACTTAAGTCAATATTACAAAAAGAAATAAAAAAAAAAGTAAGGCAACACTGACATTAATAGTTTCAAATCCAGACATGCAAAAATTTTGTCATTATATATATATATATATATATATATATATATATATATATATATATATATATATAATATATATATATATATATATATATATATATATATATATATATATATATATATATATGAACCGACCGGGGCCCCGGCCCCGGCCAAAAATCAGGGAAAACCGGGGTTGCCGGCCGGGGTTAAAATGGCAAATTATACTTAAATTTTTTTTTTTTTTTAATTTTCAGCCGATTCTGCTACAACTTTCAGTTATATAGATTTTTTACCGGTAAGAAAAGTCCATTTCTAGCGTTTTTCCGAGTCTATTACGGTTAAAAGTTGTTTTTTTTTTTTTTTTTTTTTTTTTTTTTTTTTTTTTGAAATTTTACCCTTTTTTAAACCCACTTTTTAGAATGAGCTGAAAATTGGACTATTTATTCAAAATTAAATGGGATACAAAAGTCTGTAATAGACTTTTGTTCCCAGAGTTATAGGAAAAATGTCATCAGACAAAAACTGACCAACTATAGAAAAAAAATTTTTTTGAACTAAAAAAATCCACCTTTTCAGACAAAATTTTTTTTTAAAAAATACAACTATGACATTTCCTATTTTTGGTGTGTATAGAGGAGGGGTGGGGCTACAAATTCCTCTATGTACTTTATTCGATGACATTCGTTGGTTTTGAGATATAGCCTTCAAAAAGGTCCATTTTTGGCCAAATTTCAAAAATTCCCAAAGTTTGAGAGGCTATATCTCGCTTCAAACAAAGAGCATTTAAATATGCACTAAATAAATATTGTTGCCCATGCCCTCTTCTAAACAATATTCACAAAAAAAAATAGTAGGTAGCGTTTTTTATAAATAATTTTTTCCTCCAGAAGGGTACGATTTTTGCAAAAAAAAATTCAAGTGCTTATATAACTTTTTTCTAGACGTGATATCAAAAACCTATTCCCACCAATGCAAGAAATTGGGGCAAAGGTATTCAGCTAAATTTTCAGCTCATGTGGACCAGTGGTTTGATCCAGTTATTCATTTTTTTCAACTTTGGGTCCAAATAAGTTTCAAACCGTTATAGACTCAAAAAAATGCTCGAAATCAACTCAGAACTTCGTGAAAAAATTCACATACTTTGAAAATTTCAGCTCAATCAGTCAAATAATAAAAAAAATTTCAAACAAAATATAAGAAAATTAAGATTTTTTTTCTTTTCTGTTTCTTTTGACCGCTCCTTTTCTGCTAGTGAATGTTCATCTTTGTGTTTTGATTTTTGATACTCCAAAAAGATTTGGTTGAAATTTTTTTTACTTGTAGCACCCGGAGGTTCTCTTCTAATTTTCTGACTGCAGATGTTACATTTAGCTATTTCGAGCCTATCCTGAAACATTGTAAAGTATTCAAATACTGCAGAAGCTGATCTTTTAGCCATATTGACTGAAAGTATAAACAAAATAATAATTTTTAAATAATGCAGCTAAATGATACAAGTTTGATACATGGCAATAAAATAACAATGATATGTATAAATACAGGTTAAATTGATAATTTTATATCTTACATTTTTTCAAACTTTACCTTAGGGTCTTAAGTAAACCTGTTGAATCACTATTATGAATTAGAATAAATTTTTTTTTTAATTTTTGTACTTTTTTTTAACTTTAACTATACAAAACTGTTATTTTTTTATATTTTTTTTGGGGAGAAATGCATATAATCATTAATTTAAGTGAATGTTGGCTATTCTACTCCTTCCTTACAATTAAAATAAACTTTATATCTAATTTTCTTAACCTTAAATTTCAGTGCTTTTGACCTCTTTACAAATTTTAGGAAACCCCCCCGGCCCCGGCCAAATTCCAACCCCGGTTGGTCCCTCTATATATATATATATATATATATATATATATATATATATATATATATATATATATATATATATATATAATTATATATATATATATATATATATATATATATTATATATATATATATATATATATATATATATTCGGAGGGTACTTGGAACCCCTACTGGGTCTACTTTGGCATTCTGCTGGGTGTTCCTGGGTTACAGGAGAAACCAACTTTGCAAAGTCAAACAACGAAAACATATGCACAACAACTGTTGCAACGAAATTAACAATATAAGACAAAGAAAATTTTTCTGCACCCCAGGACTCGAACCATTGACAACAGCGTCACCGTTAGACAATGTACAGAAGGGTCTACCACCCAGCTACGACACCAATCCAAAAAAGAGGCATAGTAGAACGGTTTTCAAGCTCTTCTGCTTTGAATCACCGTAGCAACATAATACCTATTATAATCCATAGGAGTGTCCTTGAAATCCCTACTCAGGCTACTATGGCTTTCTGATGGGTGCTCCTGGGTTACAGAAGCACCCAACCAAAGTCAAGGAATCCTATGGATAATAATAGGTACCAAGTTGCTACAATGATTCGAAGCAGAAGAGCTTGAAAACCGTTCTACTACGCCTTCCTTTTTGGGAAGGCGGCGTACCTCGGTGGTAGAACCTTCTGTACATTGTCTAAACGGTGACGCTGTTGTTAATGTTTCAAGTCCTGTAGTGCAGAAATTTTTTCTCTATCTTATATTGCTAATTTCGTCATAACAGTTGTTGTGCCCATGTTGGAGTTGTTTGACTTTGGATGGTTGCCCTGTACCCCAGGAGCACCCAGCAAAAGGCCATAGTAGCCCCAGTAGGGGTTCCAAACATCCTCCTACAAATTATAATAGGTATCGAGTTGCTACAGTGATTCAAAGCAGAAGAGCTTAAGAAACGTTTTTTTTTTGGGGGAGGAGGGCGGCGTAACTCGGTAGTATAGCCTTCTGTACATTGCCTAACGGCAACACTGTTGTCAATGGTTTGAGTACTGGCGTGCGGAAAATGTATATATATATATATATATATATATATATATATATATATATATATATATATATATATATATATATATATATATATATATATATATATATATATATATATATATATATATATATATATATATATATATATATATATATATATATATATTAACAGTTAATGTGCATTTAAAAGTAAATCTGGCAATTTTAGGTAAATAGTTTTTTAAAACTACTGGATATCCAGTATCTGGAAAATGTACTATCCTGACCATCCCTGATTCGTATAAATAAATGAGATACTTTAAATTACTAGCCTTAGCAAAGAGTTCCTGCTGTTGTCTTAAAAGTTCCTCTTCAGGGATTCCCAAATTCTCAAGACGAGTATTTTTTCTTCTTTTTTTTGCTGCAACTGCTTTACAATCTTTTAAGACCATTTCTGCATCAGCTCTATAATCTCCAAATCCAAGTTTATCTAAAGCTATATATATATATATATATATATATATATATATATATATATATATATATATATATATATATATATATATATATATATATATATATATATATATATATATATATATATATATATATATATAAAAGATGGAGCGATACAAAAATTTTAACTGATATCAATACCAATAATTTTAAACCACTCGATGCCAATACCGATAACTCTAAATTTCACTGATACCAATTTCTTTACTGAACTCATAAAGATTGAAACATGATTGAAAATATTCAATGATCATAAAATTTAGGTTTACTGCTACCTGAACTACCTAGATATTTTGTAGTCACACTGCTAAAAAAAAACTATTGATCGGTGATATGGGGTTGGTGCCACCTAAGACTTTGCATCTGACTTGCCCTAGTGCAAGGTCTATTTCTTCATTAATTTCTGCAACATTCACGGTTTTCAATACAATTTCTATTTTACTGAACACCACCCCTCTTCTTTTAGACCTAATCTCTTATTCTTGACAGAAACTCAGATGCTTGAGCGTTCTGGATTAGCAAACCATTTCTGTTTCCTCTTACTGTCTCTATATTCAATTTTCAGCCAAAGGAGGTTGTTACGCATATGTGCGCTAGATGTATCTAATCTGGAGTCTTCTGAATTTTCCAACTTGTGGCTAAAGCCCTCCTGCCATTCTACATCTAAATTCATTTGTTCTGTTTATTTATCTCCTAATTTACTGATTATCTAAAATTATTTGAATATCTAAACTCCAAAACAGAGAACATTCTTCTTCTCCTTTCTCAGAAATTATTAAATAAGGTGATTTCAATGTTAACCACCACCAATGACTTTCTTCTAGTTTTCCTGCTAATGCCAGTGAACGCGCTTTTCAAATCTCTATCCAAAGCAACCTTAAGTAATAGATGCAGCTCCCTACTAGTATCCCAAATCGTCTTGAAGATAAACCCAACATTCTAGATTTTTATTTTAAACTCTAACCTTCTCTATATACTGTCAAACTCTGTCCTCCACTGGGATCTTCTGATTGTTTTCTTATCTCTCCATACTCTTCTATTTTTCTAAGTCTTCCTTCTGCAAGAAAGACCACCACCTATTGCGAGGAAACGTTTGTGACATTTCAATGCCTAAGCCAGTCAGTTTTTCAGTCGTACTTCTTTGATTTCCAGTGGAACGATTTTTGCTTCTGTGGGAAGAGTTCCTTCAGAGTTTGCAGGGCGCATTACCGAGGTGATTCACTGTAGCATGAAGACACATTCTATAATTGTTAAGTTCAACTAAACCTTACAAACCTTGGCTTAACTCTGCTTATTCTCGTGCTACTTGCAACAGGGATGCTGCCTTCAGGAATTACCATAGTTTTCAAACTTCAGAATATCATCCAATTTATTTTTCATCCTGAAATCGTGCAAAATCTATTCTTGTTCTTTGTAACACCTTTTTCATATTTCAATCTTGGGGCAGAGAAAAAAGGTTATTTTCAATGTTTCAAAAATTCAGTTCCTCCATCTCTCTACTCGACACAACTTTGACATTTTCAAAAACACAACTTAAACCTTTGTCCACCCTTCATTTTCTCAGTATTTCTTTTTTCATGATCTTTCTTACAAGGAATACATTACTTCTCTTTTTAAACAATCTCTCAAGAGGTTGAGCATTCTGAGGCCTTCATAATATTTTAACACCACCCGAGTTGCTTGCTCTTTATATGGGTATTGTTCACCCCATTGTGAAGTATATATGCAACACATATCTGAGATGGTCTACTCATACGGCATTCCTTGAAAAGGTGGAGTCTAGGGCTTTTCTTCTTAACTTCCACTCTCACTAATTCTCTCTTAGTCTCTTTCTGCCAGTCGAATTGTTGTATCATTCTCTCTATACTTTGTCTATTACAACCAGGGATGGGGAGGTGATGATATTTATTTCAGCTCTGGCTCCAGCTCCAGAGCCATTGTCAGATGTGGCTCTGGCTCTGGAGCCATTGATTTGAGTGTCCCTGGATCCAGTTTCATTTAAAGATTCTCCTAATTTTTATAAAGTTGTATTTAGGTATTACTGCCACCCAGGAACATCAGCTCAAATGCAGTTCCGCAGCAATGGGACTCAAAGCCTCATTCTTATATAATAGTTTTGAGCTGGGCAAAACTCTTAAAATGAAAAGTCCCATTTTTTTTTTTTTTTTAAATCAATACAACCAAATTTATAAAACAAAATGTACTCTTTATCATAAGAAATAAACAATAATTTCAGATTTTTATTCAAAATGAGTTTGTTTTAAGAAACAATATAGCTCCAATTAGATCTTCTTTCATTGACCCTCATAAGTCTGACCAAATTATTTGAAGAGCCAAAAATAAGCGTTTTATGTTGTTGACATTGAAGTTACTGAGTAAACAACATTCTGAATTATTTTTGGGTAATGTGGAATCACCTTTAAGATATTTAGCTTTGATGATTCTATCAATTTAATCTAGAACAGACAAAGCATGAGATATATCAAGCTTAAATTTAATAATAGGAGATCATTTACTATATATATTCCTTCAGTCCTGATGACATTTGGCTTTCATAAGCTGCTTCATCTTCAAGATTTAAAAAAGGATGATGAAGTTGAATGTTTGTTTACATTAATGTTCATTATTACATAAGTGCTTGGCATTTGCTGATTGTTTTGAAGTATTACATTGCTCCATTAGAAATTACATATTAATCAATGCATATATATATATATATATATATATATATATATATATATATATATATATATATATATATATATATATATATATATATATATATATATATATATATATATATATATGACCGACCGGGGTTGGAATTTGGCCAGGGGGCCGGGGTTTCCTAAAATTTGTAAAGAGGTCAAAAGCACTGAAATTTAAGGTTAAGAAAATTAGATATAAGGTTTATTTAATTGTAAGGAAGGAGTAGAATAGCCAACATTCACTTAAATTAATGATTATATGCATTTTCTCCAAAAAAAAAAATCAAAAAATTACAGTTTTGTATAGTTAAAGTTTAAAAAAAGTACAAAAATTAAAAAAAAAATATTCTAATTCATAATAGTGATTCAACAGGTTTACTTAAGACCCTAAGGTAAAGTTTGAAAAAATGTAAGATATAAAATTATCAATTTAACCTGTATTTATACATATCATTGTTATTTTATTGCCATGTATCAAACTTGTATCATTTAGCTGCATTATTTAAAAATTATTATTTTGTTTATACTTTCAGTCAATATGGCTAAAAGATCAGCTTCTGCAGTATTTGAATACTTTACAATGTTTCAGGATAGGCTCGAAATAGCTAAATGTTAACATCTGCAGTCAGAAAATTAGAAGAGAACCTCCGGGTGCTACAAGTAAAAAAATTTCAACCAAATCTTTTTGGAGTATCTAAAATCAAAACACAAAGATGAACATTCACTAGCAGAAAAGGAGCGGTCAAAAGAAACAGAAAAGAAAAAAAATCTTAATTTTCTTATATTTTGTTTGAAATTTTTTTATTATTATTTGACTGATTGAGCTGAAATTTTCAAAGTATGTGAATTTTTTCACAAAGTTCTGAGTTGATTTCGAGCATTTTTTTGAGTCTATAACGGTTTGAAACTTATTTGGACTCAAAGTTGAAAAAAATGAATAACTGGATCAAACCACTGGTCCACATGAGCTGAAAATTTAGCTGAATACCTTTGCCCCAATTTCTTGCATTGGTGGGAATAGGTTTTTGATATCACGTCTAGAAAAAAGTTATTTAAGCACTTGAAAGAAAATTTGCAAAAATCGTACCCTTCTGGAGGAAAAAATTATTTATAAAAAACGCTACCTATTATTTTTTTTATTTGTGAATATTGTTTAGAAGAGGGCAGGGCAACAATATTTATTTAGTGCATATTTAAATGCTCTTTGTTTGAAGTGAGATATAGCCTCTCAAACTTTGGGAATTTTTGAAATTTGGCCAAAAATGGACCTTTTTGAAGGCTATATCTCAAAACCAACGAATGTCATCGAATAAAGTACAAAGAGGAATTTGTAGCCCCACCCCTCCTCTATACACACCAAAAATAGGAAATGTCATAGTTGTATTTTTTTTAAAAAATTTTTTTTTTTTTTTTTTTTTTTTTTTTTTTTTTTTTAAAAATTTTTTTTTCTATAGTTGGTCAGTTTTTGGCTTATAACATTTTTCCTATAACTCTGGGAACAAAGAGTCTATTAGAGACTTTTGTATCCCATTTAATTTTGAATAAATAGTCCAATTTTCAGCTCATTCTAAAAAGTGGTTTGGCACCGCCATTCAATTAAAAAAGGGTAAAATTTCAAAAAAAAAAAAAAAAAAAAAAAAAAACTTTTAACCGTAATAGACTCGGAAAAACGCTAGAAATGGACTTTTCTTACCAGTAAAAAATCTATATAACTGAAAGTTTCAGCAGAATCGGCTGAAAATTTAAAAAAAAAAAAAATAAATTTTAAAGTATAATTTGCCATTTTAACCCCGGCCGGCAACCCCGGTTTTCCCTGATTTTTGGCCGGGGCCCGGTCGGTCATATATATATATATATATATATATATATATATATATATATATATATATATATATATATATATATATATATATATATATATATATATATATATATATATATATATATGGCGCTTGACATATCCAAGGCTTTCGACCGGGTATGGCATGCGTCGCTGCTCTCCAGGCTCCCTTCCTTTGGGTTTCCTCCTTCCCTTTGCTTACTTTTGTCTAGTTTCCTCTCAGATCGCTCCATTTCAGAACTTGTAGATGGAGCGACCTCTTCCTCAGGGTTCTGTTTTATCTCCAATCTTATTCTTTCTTTTCATTAACGATCTTCTCAACTGCACTTCTAACTCTGTTTACTCTTATGCTGATGACTCAACTCTACATTCTTCTATTCATTTCAAATCTGCTCCCTCTTTTGCTTCTAGAATTACTTCTCGTCTTC
The DNA here is from genome assembly GCA_009176605.1 of Armadillidium nasatum. NCBI lineage: Eukaryota > Metazoa > Arthropoda > Malacostraca > Isopoda > Armadillidiidae > Armadillidium > Armadillidium nasatum. Next base: position 85,879 of record SEYY01001022.1, read on the forward strand.
TTTCCGATTCTATTCTTGCCGATCTGGATGGGATTTCCCGGTGGGGTCATAGCAACCTTGTGAAATTCAACTCTTTAAAAACTCAACTTCTTCACATCTCCCTCTCAAAAACACCTCCCAACTTTCCTATCTTCTTCGATGGCTCTACCGTCTCACCTGTAAATAACATTAACATTCTTGGTCTTAACATAAACAATAAAACTGTCTTGGAAACCACATATCACAATGGTTGCTAAAGCGGCCTCTAAGAAGCTGGGAATTCTGTTCAGATTTCGAGAATTTTTTTCTTCTGAACAGTTACTCCAAATACATAAGGGTCTTATTCGCCCTTGTATGGAGTACTGTTCTCACATTTGGGGGGGCTCCGGCTCCTCCTCTCTTCTGGATAGGGTTGAGTCAAAAGCTAAAAGATTAATAAACTGTCCCTTACTTTCTAACTCTCTTGACCCACTATCTCTGCAACGTGACGTTGGCGCACTATCCCTTTTTTTATAGGTATTACAATGGAAGGTGCTCGAGGGAATTGGCCTCTCGCATCCCTCCACCGTTGCGTCGTCCTCGTTGCACAAGGGGTGCCCTGCTTTCGCACCAATTTTGTGTGGATTTTGGTTTTAATGATACAGCTGGTGAATGTGCCTTTCAATTCTCCATCCAAAACAACCTCTGAGTAGTGAATTCAGCTCCCTATTAGTATCCTTTATCGTCTTGGATATAAACCCAACATTCAACTTTTTTTAAAACTTATAATCCTTTTCTTTATACTGTCAAACTGTATCCTCCACCGAGTTCTTCCGATCACTTTCTTATCTCTGTATCAGTATTGGTATCGATACTCGGTATCAATGTTGGGTAATTTAAAATTATTGGTATTGGTTAAATTTTGGTGTTGCTCCATCTGTACAATATATATATATATATATATATATATATATATATATATATATATATATATATATATATATATATATATATATATATATATATATATATATATATATATATATATATATATATATATATATATATATATATATATACGCACAGATATACCTCATATAATATGGTTTTGATCAGTACAGTCTCACTATAGTGAGAATTATTAATTTTAAAATGTTTTTTTTTTAATAATAATATGGGAAAGAAATCATACTTCACGCTCAAAGCCTGTATTTGCAATAACTGTACTAGACACACATTGATTACTATTCACTATTCAACTAGACATGCTACATTTAAGTTGTGTTATCATTTTCAATTTTTAAAAATTATCTTTTTTTTTTTTTTTTTTTTTTTTTTTTTTTTTTTTTTTTTATGAATAGAAGAGGGCAAAGAAGAAACCAGTGCAAACTTCAATATTAAAATTTTTTAGTAATAAAAAATAAAATCTTTAAATTTTTTTTTTCAATGATACATTAATAAAAGCTTTTAAATTTATTTGTTTTATTATTCATTCGTATCATTTTATTCTTCATTTCAAGCATGGAAATCATCATTAATACAGATATCAAAATCAAATAAAAATTCTGACAAAAAAATTATTGTAACCAATTACCATTTTTCCTATAGTTTACATTCCCAAAATAGAGCGATTTCAAACAATACATGAAGTTGCCAGAACCAATTAGCCGCACTATATGAGGTATATCTGTTTATATAAATATTGAAAAGGTTTTGCTTTTTTTTTTTGAAAAATTATGTTTCATGAAAGATTAATATATATATTTATTACAAAAGGTTATAACAGCATTAATATATTGATGTAGTGTTCTATAGTGTCCTATTTTTCAGAGTATTTACTTTGTTAAAAAACTTTTAATTAAACAAAAATAGAAATTGACTTGAACTATTTTATATGGAATGTTATATAATTAAGATCCTAACAATAATTAAAGAAAAGAAGATAATAAGTTTATAAATTAATAACATCAAATTGGAAGAAGATAAAATAGTTACTAAGAAGAATATTCATATCCTGAAAAGGAGTACCAACCGTCTCCATAAAGACTAAAAGAATAAATACAGCCAGCCAAAGTGCCACTATTGACACTTTGATACCACAGTCAGAATCAGGAGAGGTTTTTCCCTTATCTAAGGTAAAGATACAGGTGGAAAAGTTGTTCTTGAATAAAATTTAACCAAAAATATGCAACAATAAGCATTGGGATATAGTGTCAAAAAAGTTATAATTTGTAAATTTGTTATAGGGAACTGGCTAGAGAAAGAATTGATTGGAGAAAAAACAAGACTTGTTTGGATGATAAAAAACTGGTTGAAGAAGAAAATTTGTAGAAGAAATTTTTAAAGGAAACAAAAATTTCTTGGATGAGAAAGATTTTTGAGGAATTGAAATTGTTGAAGTTAAATATTGAACTAAAAATCACATATTTGTATAATTAAGATATTTACACCATATACCCATCTCATATTTCATCTTACTAACACACTAATTATGGAGGGACTTAAGGTATGTTTTTAACATTCATTTGAGTATTATTATTATTATTATTCTTTTATTTTCATTATTATTATTTGATTATTATTATTATTATTTTTATTAGTTATTATTATTATTATTATTATTATTATTATTATTATTATTATATATATTATATATATATATATATATATATATATATATTTAGGAATTTGAAAGAGTGAATGCATGTTGTAAAAGAAATTTAATCATTTATTATCCACAAACAAAAACAACAAAAGGAATTAACAGCAAAGATTGTTAATAGTAAATCACTTAAAACTATCATAATTGTACATAATGTTTTCATTCATATAAATATGATTTTCTGATGTGGTTTGTGTCTTTATTTGTCCAAACTTATGGTTTAATTGTTTGCAACCGAGCTTACTGGTTTTTTTTAACTATTGCAAGTATTTTTCCTTTGCTAATAATATTCTTTTTTTTCGTTTTTCTGCTTGTTTTTGTTTAATTCAACAGGTATGATTCAGAGAAGTAGATAAGGTTGGAGACTTAGTTTATTGAGAGGGAGTTGTCTGGAAGGATTAGCTTTTGACGACCTGGGGTTTTCAACAATACGATCCCTGGGTTAACAATAGTTTCCTTGGAACAGAAGAAGTTGGTGAGTGTTCCTCTATTTTCTTACCTTTAATCTTCTACTGTTTTTTTCAGACCAGAAATCTACCACCTCTTCAATATATATATATATATATATATATATATATATATATATATATATATATATATATATATATATATATATATATATATATATATATATATATATATATATATATATATATATATATTATATATTTTAAATAAGTTTTTTAAATAAAAATCAAATTTTTTTTCCTTTCAAAAAGAAAAAAAAGTTTTTTTTGTTTTTTTTAAATGTTTTTATTTTTCCAACCTAACTGCAATTAAGAAACTCAAAACTGGTTTACATAGATAATTCTCATTTTTCATTAAACATTTCAGAATCGATTGAAAAAGTTTTTACAATGCGGGTTATAATTTATTGTTACTCTGAATTAAAGTGATTATGAATAATAACTGCACATGTTAACTAAATGACTTTATATATCACTGATAGTTCATTTGCTCTTTATAACTTGGTTTCTCTTTCAAAAGTATCACTTCAAAATCAAATAGATATTTCTGAATAGGATTATTTATGAAGGGAGATAATTCATGGCAATTACATTGAAGAATAAAATCTCAACAATCTTCATTACTTAACAATTTACTAAATATTCAACACACTATTTGAAAATTAATAAAATACTGTTTTCTAAGTAGAATTTTGTGTTCAGATATGAAAACTCAATGCCAAACATGTCAAAATTGGCAAAAGTTTATCATTTCTAAAAATGAGATTTTAGTCAAATTATACTCAAATCATCAAAAAACTATTGAATACAACAATTTTTTCCTCTTATGCTAGTTTTGGAATAATATTAATGATAAAGAATCCTCTCTCAAGAAGGAGATATTTACCACCTATAATTTCAACATTTTTATTCTATTTCAAGCATAAAAAAATCCTATTGTAAGTCTTGAGATCCTTAAAATACAAACACAAAAACAAATTTTCATAATTTTTAAAAGTTCATTACAGGATATAAAAGAAAAACAAGTTTACTTACACAATAATATGTGTTCTGCATTTATAGTTTTTTTTTGCTGATGATTACAAATCTCATTGGCTTCTGAGGATAGAAGATGTATAAATTCACTACAGCAATGCAAAATCAACTCTCTGGCCTCCACAGCTACTCTGACATTAGGTAAAATTTCTTTAATCATTTTATTCATTGCAGCTCGAGGAATTGTCATTTCCTCATCTGACTGCTGTTGTGAGTCATTATTAAGGAAGTTACCACCATTCATTGTGGTTTGTCTGTTAAATGCCTAAAACAAAAAAAAATTAGTTAAATATCAATAAAAAAACTTAAAATGTTTATAAAGTTCCAAAAAATACAAAAGAAAATGTTTAAATAAGCCCAGCATTAAGTGGCTAAGAAAGCTAATTCAATTTTTCAAACCTTATTTGACATTACAGTATTAATAAAAGAAAAAGTATATAAGGAAAAAAGCAGCATCAAATTGATGAAAAACTCTGCAGGCAATCACATGGTTGCTACAGTTACTATAAAGAAGTGCAACTCTTAACTAGATAAAACTACCTAAACAGCTGGTAGTGTCTTTGTTATTAAATAAAAGAAATAATTTTAAAATTAATGATAGCTAGTTCAATGAGTTATCACTGTGAAGTCTTATCTTTCAATGATAAAAATATCCAGGAAACAAGAAATAAGAATGCTGTCTTTAGAAGGAATGTCACTGGAAAAAAATTATAAATGAAAATTTAATGGTCATTTGATTTAAAATAATTATTAATCTGGTATTTCATTTGATGAAGGGGAAACTAACCAAAATTTTGAAAATTTCAATTTTCAAAAGTTGCCAAAAATTGCAATTACCTGATATAACTGTATTTATAATTTTTTTGAGAAATACAAACCTTTCTGAATATTTTTATGTAAAAAAAAAATGGAAATAAACAAATTAATATTTTTGAAATATTTAAAAAAATTGAAGGTCATAAAAAAATGAAATGGGGGAAATCTAACCACAGCCTAATATTTAAAAATGGATATTCATTAATGTTCTTTATTAATATAAATAGGTAAGACTACTATTATAGATAATAAAAAATGAAATTTAGATTAAAAAAAAAAAAAAAAAAAAAAAAAAAAACATTTAAGACTGTACTATTCAACATAAATTGAAGACATGGAGCAAATTTCATGCAATATTTTCAGCACACTCTCTCTGTCAAAAGCACTAGAGAATTATCCTGTAGATAGATAAATCATCAATATTCATTTTGTTAAAATTGAAATTTTATGTCTGTCAGCCCAAAAATGTTGCCTCACCATGAAAACCTAAGTTCAGGAAATTCAGAATTTTTTTTGTCAAAAAGAAATGAACCTTATCCAGATTTATTACTTTAGTTTGAAGAATATTTGCTATGGGCTTCAAATATGAACTATGTTTCATCATGATTATTATACAGATGAGAAATGTAGGACTTCCTGCTGCTGATGAAAGCTGACATGCTAAAGTTTGTGTGGCTTGCTTTAAATCTGAATCAAGTAAGAAATTTGGCTAAAATTTTCCAAAAATATCCTAATTAACTTATACTTGACAGACCATCGTGTTTCACATAACAATGGTATATTTGCTACAAAATTCCTGCATGACGTACTTTCACAGAAAAATTTTATAACTTGTTTTACAATTCTAACAGTGTTTCAAAATTCTGGAACAGACAATTACTAAATTTAAACGATGGGAACTACATTGAAAAAATTTTGTTTTAGGATACTGATCTAATTTTAATTTTTGAACTCCATTTTCTTTGCCAGCCATGGTGAAGCACCCATCAGATTTACTCATATTTAAATTGTATATATCTAGTGTAGTAGGCAATACAACTCTTGAAATATTTTCAGCTTTGTTTTTCAAGAGGAATAAAGACTAGAAATTCTTCATGTACATTGAGATCCTTTTCAACGATAGCTGTTCTTGTCCTGAATATGTCTGCTGTCTCGTCAGCTAAAAGGGTGAAAATATTCACAATTTGATTACATTTCAACTTTTCACAAATAAATGTAAGTTCATTCTGAATCATATATGATGAGTTTTTGGCCTTTGCTCCTCATGATTTCAAATGTTCCATAAGAATAGCATCTCCAGCTTTTAGTCTGAATTTAAGAAAATTAGAAAAATTGCTGATATCTGCAGTGACACCTTGAAAAGCAATATCATTAGTGTCACAAAATATTAAGTTAGAAATTATGAGTACTAAATTTTTGCCTATTTTTTAAATAAGTGCTCAGCAACATGCAGTTATTCAGTTACACTGTTATTATGTTTGAAATTATTTGTAGCTACCGAGGCATCTTTATGCCATTCTGAATTTGAACAGGCTTTAGCACATGAATGCATCTTTATACTTTCTAAATGGTTTTATGATAAATGAGCCAAAAAAAACTCTTTTGATAGAAGGTCTAAATAAGAGAGACAATCTACAAAACAGTCCTCTCAATATTATAGAATACACTAGCCAAGAATTGCACAGATCTAGCCACTCATAAAGGGTAGGCATGGCCCTCCCCTACATTTTCAGCCCCAAAGTATCTCAAGCCAAGAATTGTACAGATAGAGCCATTCATAAAGGGTAGGCATGGCCCTCCCCTATATTTTCAGGCACAATGTATCTCAAGCCAAGAATTGTACAGATCTAGCCATTCATAAAGGGTATCAACTACATTTTCAGTCACAAAGAATCTAAAGCCAAGAATTATACAGATAGAACCATTCATAAAGGGTAGGCATTTATTAATCTCAAGAGTGCATTTGACTCGGTTATGCATCTGAGAATTTTAGCTACACTGTCAGATAAAGGCCTTCATGGTCGCCCTCTTTTATGGCTTAAAAACTTTTTAGCAGCCAGATCTTTCTCAGTTTCTGTTGGGAATCATATATCAAAAAAGTTTTGAACACAGAGGAGTACCACAGGGTTCTATCTTAAGCCCCTTACTATTCACATACTACAAATATACCTCTTCCACGGGAGGCAAAAATTCTTGCTTTTGCAGATGATATAGCACTCCTGGTCTCCTCACCTTCACTAGTGATGGCTGAAACCATAATGCAACAGGCAGTGAATTCATTTTGAACAAGCACCTGTGGCCTCCAAATCAACCCTGAGAAAAGTGCAGTAATGTACCTAACTAGAAAGAGAATTTTTTTTATACCCACAATTAGGGACCGACCGGGGCTGGAATTCGGCCGGGGCCGGGGTCACCCAAATTTGGCCGGGGCCGGGGTTTCCTAAAATTTGTAAAGAGGTCAAAAACACTGAAATTTTAGGTTAAGAAAATTAGATATAAGGTTTATTTAATTGTAAGGAAGGAGTAGAATAGGCAACATTCACTTAAATTAATGATTATATGCATTTTCTCTAAAAAAAATCAGAAAATTACAGTTTTGTATATTTAAAGTTTAAAAAAAGTATAAAAATTAAAAAAAAAAAATTTTCTAATTCATAATAGTGATTTAACACGTTTACCTAGGTAAGACCCAAAGGTAAAGTTTGAAAAAATGTAAGATATAAAATTATCAATTTAACCTGTATTTATACATATCATTGTTGTTTTATTGCTATGTATCAAACTTGTATCATTTAGCTGCATTATTTAAAATTATTATTTTGTTTATACTTTCAGTCAATATGGCAAAAAAATCAGCTTCTGCAGTATTTGAATACTTTACAATGTTTCAGGATAGGCTCGAAATAGCTAAATGTAACATCTGCAGTCAGAAAATTAGAAGAGAACCTCCGGGTGCTACAAGTAAAAAAAATTTCAACCAAATCTTTTTGGAGTATCTAAAATCAAAACACAAAGATGAACATTCACTAGCAGAAAAGGAGCGATCAAAAGAAAAAGAAAAGAAAAAAATCTTAATTTTCTTATATTTTGTTTGAAAATTTTTTTAAATTATTTGACTGATTGAGCTGAAATTTTCAAAGTATGTGAATTTTTTCACGAAGTTCTGAGTTGATTTCGAGCATTTTTTTGAGTCTATAACGGTTTGAAACTTATTTGGACCCAAAGTTGAAAAAAATGAATAACTGGATCAAACCACTGGTCCACATGAGCTGAAAATTTAGCTGAATACCTTTGCCCCTAATTTCTTGCATTGGTGGGAATAGGTTTTTGATATCACATCTAGAAAAAAGTTATATAAGCACTTGAAAAAAAATTTGCAAAAATTGTACCCTTCTGGAGGAAAAAATTATTTATAAAAAACGCTACCTACTATTTTTTTTTATTTGTGAATATTGTTTAGAAGAAGGGCAGGGCAACAATATTTATTTAGTGCATATTTAAATGCTCTTTGTTTGAAGCGAGATATAGCCTCTCAAACTTTGGGAATTTTTGAAATTTGGCCAAAAATGGACCATTTTTGAAGGCTATATCTCAAAACCAACGAATGTCATCAAATAAAGTACATAGAGGAATTTGTAGCCCCACCCCTCCTCTATACATACCAAAAATAGGAAATGTCATAGTTGTATTTTTTTTTTTTAAATTTTGTCTGAAAAGGTGGATTTTTTTAGTTCAAAAAATTTTTTTTTCTATAGTTGGTCAGTTTTTGGCTTATAACATTTTTCCTATAACTCTGGGAACAAAAGTCTATTAGAGACTTTTGTATCCCATTTAATTTTGAATAAATACTCCAATTTTCAGCTCATTCTAAAAAGTGGTTTGGCACCGCCATTCAATTAAAAAATGGTAAAATTTCAAAAACAAAAAAAAAAATTTTTTAAACTTTTAACCGTAATAGACTCGGAAAAACGCTAGAAATGGACTTTTCTTACCGGTAAAAAATCGATATAACTGAAAGTTTCAACAGAATCAGCTGAAAATTTAAAAAAAAAAAAAAATTTTAAGTATAATTTGCCATTTTAACCCCGGCCGGCAACCCCGGTTTTCCCTGATTTTTGGCCAGGGCCGGAGTCAGTAAAAATGGCCGGGCTTGGCCGGGGTCAGGGCCCCGGTCGGTTCATATATATATATATATATATATATATATATATATATATATATATATATATATATATATATATATATATATATATATATATATATATATATATATATATATTGGATCATTATTCATAAGCAAAGTTCTGACAGCCTCAGGGTATGGACAGCTTCCTTTAAAGACACGAATGTGTGGTTTCAAAAAAAATATATATATATATGTGTATGTGTATGTGTGTGTATGATGTGTGGATTCACATGTAAGTTTGTGATCCTTTTTTTTTTCTCCCAGATTCAAAATTGTAGGGATGTAAAATGGAATCAAGTTTTCCACTAATTTTGTGTTATGATTGTCTATGATTATCATACACCGCCAGATTATAAAAATATGTTCCAATGTCAAATTTACATTACAAAAACTGTATTTTGGAGGTGGACTTTAATCATAGTAATTCTGTGTATTAATAAGAGCAACACTTATAGTCAGAACTATTTGATCCATACGTTATATATTGTAAATATAACTCCAATCCTGAATCAGAGGCTTTATTTGTGGCAGAAGAAACCCTACAATAGTTCACCTGCTTTGCCACTCTCAATAACAAATTCTTGAACACAATTTTTTAAATATATCCGAATTCTACTTAGGATGCCGTAAAAGTTTCGATATATATCGACATAAATATTTTTTTACGATAGTATCTGAAAAATATCGATGATATTTTACAAACCGATATATCGATATTTTATCCTCAGTATTGAACATACTTTCAGGGTTGCATGGTTTTAACCAGATGGTTTAAACCAATTGGTTTTTTTAGGTTTAAACCAACTGAAAAAACCATGGTTTTTTTGGTTTAAACCAAATTTTTTATTTTTTTTAATGAATTTATATACAAGCTATATAAATACGATATATATATATATATATATATATATATATATATATATATATATATATATATATATATATATATATATATATATATATATATATATATATATATATATATATATATATATATATACCGTGGCTCAAACGGTAAATATGAAAAATCCTTATATTTTATATTTATTTAATGATTTAGGAAGTATCAAATACGCCCTTAAAGAATGGCAACACTTTATGTTTATGACTAGATACGCTTGAAAGCTAGGCTAAAAAAAAAAAACTATGTCGGTGTAAATCACTTTGGCAGTTATGTTTAACATATTTTTTAACTACATGACTCATTTGAACCTTAAGAAATCTTCCAGGACGTAATGTATTAACTATTTAAACTAATATAGCCTAATTGTAGTTATAATATTCTCTATAACCCTTTGGTAAGAGTTTTTATAAAGCTTTGTGAAAGAAGTTGGGGCCTAACTTGAGCTACTCTTCCCTGATACCTTTTAAAGCTTACTATTTGAATTAAATTGACTTTTGATTGCTTGGGTTGGGTTAGTTTATTAACTTGAATTGTATGATTGACGTGAATTGCTGTTTAATCTATAGGCCTTGTGTTTTGGATCAGAGATTTGTAAGTTCTTGCTTGGGTTTGAGTTTATGTTTCTACATTGGCTGAAAAGTAACTGTTAAAATTTACTTATGCGCTTATACAAAAGAGCCACACATCCAAGTATAAATTACTTTTGGAAATCAAAGTAAATCCAATTTCATTATAGAATTTACAGAACATTTTAAATGGTGAGTTCTTTATTAATTTCTTTTTATTAATTTGTAGGCTAAATTTTAATAGAATTAGTTTATTCTTGGCAAAAGCAGTTACAATATCTGCATAAGCGTTTTCAAGGGTTTCACGCCACAGAGAATCCCAACAATATATATACCGTGGCTCAAACGGTAGGGTGATTGATTCACGTGCTTTAGGGCGCCGGTTCGATCCCACTTGGGGATCCTAGGTATATACTACCTAGAAAAGTTACTCTCCTCGAATAGGGCAATGCTCGTGAGATGTGAACTTTATTATAATATATATATATATATATATATATATATATATATATATATATATATATATATATATATATATATATATATAATATATGTTATTAGAAAATCCTTATATTTTGCTTTAGAAGTTAAAACTGTTTTTTGTTTTTACATTTTGCTTCTTTGTAGATAACACCATGGTTTTTTAAAGTATCAAAATACGCCCTAAAGCTAGATACCCATTTTGAATCACAACACTAAAATGTTGTTGACTAGTTTTTAGCATGGTAGGGCACTTCGACTTTGCTCTAACCACGTTGGTAATAAGATTAAAAAAGTAACAGTGTGTTATAAAAATTAAATCCCAAACATCGATGAAAATCTTCCAGAACGTAATGTATTAACTAATTAATAACCTTTCTTTACACATTAATTGTTTTTTGGATATTAGGATATTAATTTTAACATCTTGTAACTATTTAGAACTTGACTCTTAAACAGTCTGCTCTATTATAAATTTGCCTAGTTTGATTTTAATTATTTGATAAAGAGTAGACCTGTTAGGCATTCTATTGGGTTTAAAATTTGACTTTACAATCTGACATTAACCATTTAAAAGTTCTAATTTGTAGCTGGAGTTAAGATTTATTGCCCTGGTATTTGAATGGCAATTGTTCTGTTTGAAAAGTCCCCTTGTTTGTTAAATATCCTCTAATTTTAAATATAGCCCTTAACGTTCATAAGGCGAAAATTCCTTGATGAACTTTTAGGAAATCCAAGAAAGTCATAGTTTAAGTTTGACTTCGGAAGTTCCTTTATTTTTCGGTGAGTATTTTTTGACTTTTAATGAATTTAATTACCCTTTTCTTTAGGCTAATATATCTTAGTTTGGTTTACACTGAAGTTAGCATGGCTCGCCGCGCCTTACTGTATATGAAGTTATACTGTGGTTTCTTCATCTTTTTCCCGCTTTGTTCTGACGTGGCTTGACAACAAACGCCGTGTGAGATGCTGAGAAAAGACTAGGCCTACAACTTTTAAACCTATACAGTTTATATTTATTTATTACCATTGGTAATAGTTAAGTGATTTTATCTGTTATGAATGCAGCTCTACACTGTTTGCATCTTGCTCAACAGTCTTTTCATACGTGCAGCGCTCTTCAGAGTAGCTTTTACAGTCAAACCACCACCGTTGTCCTGTGATTCTCTCCTTGGTTGCTACCACCCTGAGGAAGATTTATTACTAGCCTCTAGTTGCCAGGATAGAAAGGTTGCTGGACAGGGTTCCTTTGTTTCCTCTTGTTACTTGTAGATAGTGTTGTTGTTCACTTGCAAGATTCCCATTTTATTTTGTGGAATAAAACGAATAAACCCAGCCTTCTTTAATTCTACCTCCAATTACCAACAAGGATTTTCAATTGGACCATCATCACATTGCCATTTCTTGTCACATCACAACACGTTGCTTTAAAAATAGGATAGACAGTCACAATACTGTCTAATTAAGTCTTCAGGATTTCTATAAAAAGTAAATTCCGTATAATTTTCCTAAAAAGTTCGTGGTTTTCGAAGCAATTAGACCGAACATTTATTAGCCTTTTAGTTCACATTGTTACTCACCTTGTATTTCTTGGTTTCCTTAACTTTTAGAGTTTATCGTTTAAATTGAAATTTAACTTTTAAAGCGTTTTAATTAATTGTTTAACTTTAAAGTATCAGTAAAATGTATGAAATGGAAGAATGCCAATCTTTGAACCGTTCTTTTAGTAACGAAAGAGAAGATTTAAAAAATCGTGTGAGGTTGATTTTAAATAAAATTGAAACTTGTTCGAGCGAGTCATTTATAAAACATAAATTAGTGGAAGCAAAATGTTGTCTTAAATCCCTAGAGAAATTAGATAAAAATATATTATCCAATATATATAAGTTTGATTCATTGCGGGAACTTTACCTTAGTGATCGTGATACGCCTTTTCAATATAAAATTGATACCGAGGAGAGAATTTGTTTAATTGAGGATGAAGTCTGGAACTTCATCTGTTGCTAGCGAAGAATCAGTTTCTCTCGTAGTAATCCCCTCTGAGAGTACTAGTTCTAATAATCCTGATAGGGCTAGGCCTAGTTTAAATTTATATAGGAGTGCAAAAGAACCTCCTATTCAGATAGGTAGATTTGAAGGAGATGAGGATGACAAGTTAGCTTTCTCTCGATTCTTAGCAAAATTTAAAGCCCTTATTGATAATAACGCTATTTACTCTGATGAAGAGAAACTCATTCATTTAATAAGCAATTTAGGGAATACTGCTTATGATATGGTTAAGCATCTTAGTCCTGACGGACCTAATTATAAAGTTGTGTTAGATATTTTGAAATCGGAGTACCTTGATAAAGAATTTATTGTTGAGAAGATTTTTCAGCAGTTATATGAAATCCGTGCCCCGCCAGAAAATAATTTAGCAGCTTTGAAGGGCTGTGTTAATGATATGGTTGGTGGTTTAAGTTGCTTAGATGGTAGGCAAGGAGAAATAATGAAGGCTGGATGGTTTTCTTAATTTTTATACACAAAATAAATGACTCTGGATGTTCAACAAGAACAGAAGCATGACAATGACACAAAAACAAAAAAAACAAACCCTATCTAGTGTCAGCCTGGTAATACCCAGAGAAGGAAGCAGACTTCACTGATGACTGGTATTTGTCCTGCAGTGTATATATTCAAGCAGCACCTTCTGATGTGGTAAGGATACCCTGAAGACACTGTGTTGGTAAACAAAATATTGCTTGAGGTGCAATATGGTGGTAATTGTATGATACACTGTAATGTCTGATAAACACTAGTTGATGTTGCAACAGACGAAGTTGATTACAGTTGTAACGAAAATATGAAAAATATACACGCTGATCACACAAACAAGAAGTCGGTAGAAAAAGGCGGTATCTAATAGCCTAGTCCGCAAATATAAAAAAGAAGAGTAAATAACCACAGTATAAAAATATAGTAGAGTGCGGGAAGCTCTGCGGCTACAGAACCCCCCTCCAAAAGTGGCAAGGGTTAGAGACGAAAGCGAAGAGGAGGTCGAACAGTTCTGCCATTCTTTGTCCGACGTAGAATAGCAGGGCGAGCCGCAGGTCCACTAGTTGAAGAAGAGGGAGAAGAACCAGAAGAACGCTGTGAAAAAGGCGGGGCAGGAGGTGAAGGGGGTGGTGGAGGTGAGTCAGTGGAAGAAGAAGGAGGAGTAGGAAGAATAGGAGAGGAAAGGCGATCTGGCACATGTGGTGTTGGAAGAGCGAAAGGAATGAGAAGAGGAGACTCTTCAAAATCATCCGGAGGATCCGGGGAAGATTCGAAAAAGGCAGGTTTAAGCCTATCGATGGAGAAGACTTCCGTCCGACAAGGGAGCTGAAGAAGGAAGGTCTTCTCCCGACGACTTAAAACCTTATAAGGCCCCAAATATCGAGCTTGCAGCGGAGCTCGATGAGTGTCGAGGCGTACGAAAACATGTGTACATGTAGTAAGGTCTTTCGGAATGAAAGAGTGTGTGCGAGTGTGAGTGCGTGGAACAGAAGGTTTCCACGAAGCAGAACACTGGCGGAGCCGAGAGAGATAAGTGTAAGGGTCGGAAGACGCAGGAGAAACCGAAGGGTCAAAAAATTCCCCTGGAAGACGAAGAGGAGAACCGTAAACCAGTTCGGCCAGAGAGCGAATCTCGAGGAGTAAATAAGGCAGTGCCTCAGTCCAATGTTCCGAGCGAGGATGAGCAGCCAGAGAAGCCTTGAGCTGACGATGAAAGCGCTCCACCATACCATTAGCAGCAGGGTGGTAAGCAGAAGTACGAATGCGTGAAGTGCCGAGAAGAGACATGAAATCACTCCAAAGATATGACTCGAACTGACGACCCTGGTCAGTTGTGATTGTTCTCCGGCACACCATAACGAGAGGCCCAGTGAGCTAAGAAGGCCTTAGCAACTGTTTCTGCAGTTATGTTGGGGATAGGAATAGCCTCCGGCCAGCGGGTGAAACGGTCAACGCAGGTGAGAAGGTAAGAGCAACCATCTGAGGGAGGAATAGGACCGACGAGATCAACATGAACATGTTGAAAGCGCTCACCTGGAGGCAGAAACTCACCAAGGGGAGCCTTGGTGTGGCGATGGACCTTGGTCCTCTGGCAGGAGAGGCAAGCGCGTGCCCAAGTCT